>LPNX010376981.1:190798-202389 GCA_001517045.1 Pseudotsuga menziesii
TAATTTATATATGATATACTGTTTACCTTGCTTCCTTTCCGTGGGTATTTCACTGTCACCCCCTTGGATATTTAAGATGTGAAATGGATGGAGCCTCGAAATAGTATTCCAGACCTCTTTACTTCTGAGTTATTTACAAGGGTTAAGTAAGACTTCAATGAATGCATGGCCAGTTAGGAACATTGCTACTAGAAGACATTCTATGTTTCAAAGCATAGTCTTTTGCTCAATATTTCAGTTAATAAAGAACCCTGATGTTTCCATTGCAACCAAAAGTTTGCCTCTTTATTCAAAATCAACAGAACTACTAACAAAGCGATGAAAATGAAAGAAATCATCAAAGCTATAAATTAAAATAGAACAACTTCAAATCAATAATAAAAGCATTAAAGCAAACAAATCAATTTATTTATGTACAAAGAAAAAGAAAAGAAAATTTTTTGCCCACTCCTGAATATCTTTAATCTTAGGGAGTTAGAGGGTGGGCTGGATTATAGACATGAGACATCTAACCATGGTCTAGCTCTGCTATTTTTTTAATTGAACACATGTCTACTATCCTACATTCATCCCTTTCAGCCTGAGGAAGTTGAAGGAACTCAGGCTGAGTGTCAATCATTGAACTGGCCTTTCTTGAGGTATGATGTCTTAGCTTAAACTCAGTTAGATAGTTTCCCAGGATAGAATCAACAGATTCATTTCCCTCTCCTAGCCCAATAACATTGTGCTTCATGTAGGGTTCTCTTAAAATATTAATCATGTTTGGGCTACCCTTCTGAGGCAACCATAGGTGTGACCATTCTGAAGCAAAGTAACCATCTAGTCGTGCTGACCAGTCTCGATTCAAGATCAATCCATAGCCATTAGGTATGTATACTACTACAATATCAAGGTACTGACATATCTTTTTATTTGCAGACAATCGAATCAGAACATTCTTCATCTCCCCCACCACTTTGAAACTGGTCTTGTCTAATTGAGTGACATCCCAATTAGTAGGTATTAGCTGCCCATTAAGTTTTTTGCAGATTGCTAGAGGCATAACATTCACCGATGATCCAGAGTCCACCAGACAATTCTGCACCTTATGGTTCAAAATCTCCAGAGTCAAAAGGAAAGGTGGGGTGCTAGTTTTCCTTTCCCCAGTTGATTTGACCTTTTCCTCCACAGGTTGGTTTTCGGTGGGTATCTCATTTTTTACTTCCTCATATTTTCCAACGTTCTCTTTCTCAACATCTTCCACAGGTTTGACAGGCTCAATGATTGGTTATGTTTCCAGGTTGAAAGTAGTGACTTCAGGTGGTTTATCTTCATTACTGACATCTACCTGTCTCTTGACATTCTTTTGCAATCTTTTGATCTTCGAAATTTTTAAATCCACGTCCTTTGTTGCTGTAGGTGTGCATTCAATTTTGAGAGCGCTCTCTTCAGTGTCAAACAGCGAGACACCATCCCATGAAAACATAGTGTCATTATCTTGTTTCTCCATAGTCTGGTTTTTCTTTTCCTCTTTACCACTGTCCTTGGTCAATTTAGAATCTAGCAACTGATTCATAACCAATGTCATTGAATTCAACCATTGAGGGAACTTCTTTTCCGAATGAGGTTGTTGGTGAAAAGTGCAGAAATTGTCTCCTCCCACTTTTGTTATATTCATTGAGGCTAAATTTGGGGGAGGGATCTTCCATGGGTTGCTATCCTCTTTTTTTGGAATCTATGGTTTGTAAGTTTTCCGCATTTCCCTTTCTTTTTCCAGATCTATTATTCGGTTGGATAGTTTCTGCATCATCTTCAGCATACCCTGATAATCATGTGCTTGCTCCTCTTTAGTTTTAGACAGCAATAACGTTCTTCTCTCTATGGTCTTTTCTCTCAGTTGCTCGGGATAGTCTTCTATACTTTCCCTTTCAGCTTCTACCCTTTCAGCCTCTTCATAAGTTTCTGACAATGTAGGTTTAGCTTTCATCTTGGCAAACATGGCCAGCTCAGGTCCTAGGGCTAAGGTATAATATTCAACTAAGACTTTGTCTGAGGGGCTGTCAACTTCAGAAAAGTTCTTTAGGCATATTGAAAATCTTTGAGTGAAACTATGTACCTTCTCATTCTTCTCTTTTCTTAACAAACCAAGACCTTTCATCAATGAGGCATGAGTTCTCTGAGCTGCATATTTATTTCTGAATATTCTTTCAAAAGTATTTCACTCTGGGATCGAGTTTGCAGGCAGAGCAAAATACCATGAAGCAGCTACCCCTTTCAAGGTATGAGGGAATAATCTACAGACAACATCTTCGTACTCCCCAGCCGTTAACCCTTATACTGCTAAATAGAAACTCTACAAGTGGTCATCTACAACAGTATTTTCCTTAGGGTCAAACTTAGGCAGCAGCTTATCAAAATCCTGAGGTAGGTTATGCAATGGAGGTGTGAGGTTCAAAGGGGATATAGCTCTCCAAGCAGGTAATGGGTTGGGTTGATTCACAATTACACCAGCCATAAGCATAGGTAAAGGAACAAAGTCTGAGTAAAGCACAACGCAGGATGAGAACAAGCTTTCTTACTTCAAAGGTAGAACCAAACTTGTAAATACTTGGGTCAGGTTACAAGCTTCAAAACTTCTGCTGGAGGGGTAATCTTGGGAAAAATAAGTTTCCACAGCCAGCCATGCACTGGTGGCCCTCCTTCTAGCGCCAGAACTGTTGAGGCCTGGAAATTCACAGGCAACAACAGAAAGGGATTCTCCCCAGTCAACGTTCACAACTAGCCCGTGACTGTTTGGTATGGAGAATCCGTTCGGTTTGCGGTCCGGCTACCGTAGGTCAAAGTAACAAAAACAAAGGTTTTACCAGTTGCGGCCCTGTCCACCGTGTATATTTTTGTATTTTTTGACTTAAGTATGATATGCATATGCCTAATTAACTATGCAGGGTGATAAGGATGCAAGGAGCTTTCACAATGTGATGCACAGGTTCTTACCTCTCGTCTTAGGCTCACTAGCATCTAAAACACATATGCTGAAATAAAACTAACTACCTACCTATCTATCTATCTATCTATCCCCGGGGAGCAAACTTGAACTTATTCGTGAGTAATGTGAATTGTGCATGTACCATAAAGAGAAATTACAGATAGCTGATATTTATTCCTACAACACATGAATGATTAAAGATATTTCAACAATCAGATAGCTAATTGTTTTATGAACAACATACATTACTCATGGTGGTAATTCCACAAAAATAAACCAGAAATCATTTAAACAAGAACATAGGTTCTGAGAGTTAGAACGATCTCACGGTTAATGGACAAAAAGCTGGAAAAACAAAATAGTTCATCTTTCAGCCATCCACAGCATAACATTTTAAAGTGCCACCAAAATTCCTCCAACAGGAAAACAATACTTCTTTATTGCAAAGAGAAATAGTTCTTCTTACAATATAGATTTTCATGTCTAATTGGGAAAAAGCCCCTTGTTCCCTCTTAGTCTATTACATTTATACAAAAAGGTGGGACGGTTGGGCTACCCAAAGTGACCTTTGGGCTTCCCAACTCTTCGTTTCCCAATGCTTGACTTTTCTCAAAGGTTTTTTACAAAATGTTACATATTACAAAAATGACCAATCCTTTACGAGGAGGGTCCCACTTGGGCATCTAGAAATTTCTTCCATGCCGAAGCTTCAGAGGAAATGCCCTCAAACTCACAAGGCTCTAAAAACTGAATATTAATCTCAAACTTAGCAGCCTGGTTGTTTATAGCCTCAATCCTGGCTGCACTCAATCGAAGCTGATCCTCCAGAAGCTGCACGCTGATAGCTGAATGATCTACTTCGCTCCTCAAGATCTAATCATCCAGGGCTTTAATACATTGTACTTTAGCTTCCTCCTCCTGGTATCTCTTCTGCAGCAGCTCCACAAAGGCGTTGTGATCCGGGAAAGCCTCAAGCCTCTGCTCGGCCTCTACCTGGCACCGGTTGTAGGTAATGAGAAGACTTATGAAAAAATCAGTGCATGCTCCTTTCGTCTTCTTAACTGATTTTTTGAAATCCTCCGCGGTATTTATAGCAAATTCCAGCAATTCATAATCCCGCTTGAGGGCCTGTGTATCCTTTGATGGCAGTTCTGCTGGATTTTCTTCCTTGTTTTCCAGCCTTGCCATTCTTGCAGTCAGGACTTTGAGGACGTCTTGAGATCGATCTACAAAGTAAGAGGAGGTATCAAGGATTTCCTCCAATCTACTATCTACCTGCAACACCTTGCACCTTTCTCCTTCTATAGGAGTCTGTAGCTGCAGCATCTTAGCCTTTTCGGCCAAGATATGCTCTTTGAACGGTTGGAGGTTAACCTACTGCTCCCTTGCTTCCTCCAGAGTAGTTGTCAAAGAAGAAATTTGCTCTTGATGTTTCTCTTTCTGTTCTTGGGAGTGCATCTCATTGGCCTGCAAGATAATTTTTTGCTTCTCTTCTAGCTCTTCTACCTTTTCCTGCAGCTGTTCCTTCTCCATCTTCAGCTCTTGATATTATTTTTGCACTTTTTCCAAGCATTCTTGAGCAGTTTCACTAGCTTGTTTCTCTGCCTGGAGGAGCTGCAACTCAGCCTTATAAGACTTCATTTTCATCTGCATGTCTTCATACTTCCGCTTCAGCCTATTGCCCTCCTCTCTCTCTTTCCTCAAGGTGTCTTTCAATTGAGCAGAGGATTTCTTAGATAGCTCCAAGTCTGTCATGATCCTACCCACATTATCCTCCAAAGCTTGAATCAGTGATGCTCCGGCTCTAATGGTGAATCTTGTATCTTGGTCTGTTCCCAACATAACAGGCGTCTCCGTTATCACTTTACCAGGAAAACCTTCTCTTTCAATTTTCCTTTATGTTCTATTCATTATTCTCTGTGTTTCCCTATCATAATAAACAGTGTTGAAATTAGGGATTTCTTCACCCACCTTCTGTACAAAAGGGACCAGCTTGAGAGTGGGGACCATGGGTGTGCTGGCAGCAGGTACTTGTGGGTCCTGAACCTCAGGGTTCTCCACATCCCGGGTCTGCCCTGCAGCTGTTTCAGAAACTGACTGCTCTATCTGAGTCAGCTTTAGCCTTTCAACTTCTTGCTTTTGAAGCTCCTCATCCAGCTTCCTTTTCTTTTCTTCTTCTTCTTTCTTAGCTGGTTCTTCTGCTTTCTCAGCTGCTTCTTGAGCAGCCTTTCTTTTCTCTTCTTCTTTTGTGTGTAGCCATCCTGCAGCTTCCTGTGCCAACCTCTGGGCTTCCTCATTTCTTCTCTTTGCTTCTTCCTCAGCCTTTGCTTGTTCGTCTCCCTTCCCACCTTTGGTGGTGATCTTCTTCTTGAACCTTCTTCTCAAGGTTGTCATGTTTACTGCATTGCGGAAGATGGATTCTTCCCGATCCCAATGGTGGGCATACTCAAAATGCACATTGTTTATTTTGCAGTGTTCAGCTACTTTACCATGAGTATCATTCCTACGGAAGGGCATCTCTCCAAAATGGAACTTTTCCATCTCTTCTACAAATTCATCAGCCTTTTTTACTCTGGTAAACTTGTAGCTTCCTAACCTAAAGGGAAAAGGAGGATAGGCGGTCTTCTTGTGCTCAAACAAAAAGCTGCCTATTCCATCCAGGAATACTTGTCTAACTGCCTCCTTGTGAATAATGTAATCAGTTGCGTATTTGGGAAACAGGGAAGGTGCTCTCAAACCTCCAAACATCCTGAAGTACATGCCATTTTTAGTCAAATAGTAGTCTGCATACTCCTCTATTACTTGCAGTGCCTCCTCTGACATACAATCACACTCTTTCAGGAAAATGAGTGTGTATAAGGGCATGATAAAGTGTTCACATACTTCTCGATAATGGCTGTGATATTTGTGTTCCCACAGCGGTTTATAGGCAGCATAAACATGCATTCTTTCCCTATCCCAGATGCACTTGAGTCCGGGGAAAGGCTGATTACACAATATGCAATCGACAAGTATAGAACTCATATAGAATTCATACCTCTTTTGGGCCACTCCTCCCAAAGTTGAGGCCAAGCAAGCTGAAAGACTATTTAATACAAGGCTAGCCCAGTTGAAAATTGTCCCCTGGGTTGCAACATGAAAAATGATGGGTATCCACTCTAACTTGAAGAACCTACCATGTGTTCTTCTAAAAATCATGTTCAGCATTAAAGCTATGAACCTATAGGGGGGCCTTAAGCTTGCTGTATCGTAATCACCCGTCGGTCTATATCTGTAATGTTTTCCCTGCAACAACATCCTTTTAAGAGTCTCTACCAGGTCCATTCTAATGTTGTTCAACCAATCATAAGATAAAAATACTTGGGCTTCTGGCAGGTGGTAAGCCAACGCTACATATCCAGGGATTTATGCAGCATAGCCCTATCTTTCAACATTTTCCAGAATCATTGTTGTGACATCTGCTCAGGGAAGAATCCAACCGATTACTTCAGAGCACGGGAACAACTCTGATCTAGTGGCGATCTTCATCAGTGAAGATCTTTCCATGTTGGCATATATGGACTCTTCTTCCAATCCTATGTTAGGAACTTCTCTGCGTGTGATCAATCTATATATTTCCCCCCACTAGTATTCAGGTTCAATACTAGAAATGCACTTAGTGTCTTCGTATATGTATTCAGTTTTAGTGACAACTTCTACTTCGGGCTCTTCCTCGACCACCGAGGTCTTCTTCTTTTGTCTCTTTGACATTGTGGATTCTTCCTGCCATAAAATTGTAACATTAAGCCATTTTGGCTGAGTGACAAACTTGAAGACATCAATGTGCAGTGTATTGCTTCCTCTATGTTTAACATGATAGCGATCAGTCAATGAAGCAAATATATACATGTATATAAGCTAAAGTGGCCTAACTAACAGAGCTATTGAAACACAATGCGCATTATTCAATGACTTTGTCTATATCTAGCATGATGGGAGATAGTTATATGCAGTAAACTGTGCAAGCTACCACTGTTGTATGATATTAAACAATTCTATCAACCACGTTTAGGCCGGAAATAGATCTACATTAATATGCAACACACTTCGGCTTTCTATGCACACCATGGTTATCTCACTGCGCGGGAAAGACGGTAGCAATTACGCAGGTTTTCAACGATACCTCAACAAAACCCTTCCCATGCATTTATGGTCAATAAACTAAGAGCAGTGGCATATCCCTTTCAGTCGGCTAGGAAATCGACGTTGAGCTCAACGGGGTCGCGCGGAAACGTATAGGTGAAAACGGCTGGGGTTTAAATGATGCAGGTAGCACAAAATCGAGACCAACCATCCAAACCTAAAATAAAAGGTCACGACGAACCTATTCCAACCCACAATATTATCATACAGGGTGGTTTGGTGCAAACAGCATAACGGCCGTCTGCACCAAACCCCCTTATCCTTTATGCGTAGGGTCGCACGACAACGGTGGTGGGGAAAAAATACTATGCGGGCCAAACCGCTCCCCCACGGACAGTTAAGATAAAAATATCCACCTATATAGGCATATAATTTAATGTGACGAATAAAACGGCCAGGGAAACAAACCACCATAGAAAATAAAACCACCAAACGTTCAAACAGAAAGAGGAAACGAAAACGAAGCCTACCTGGCACTGATGTGTAACCAGTGTGTATGACGGGACGAAGATGGTCATGCTTCTACAGTTTCCACCTGGATGCAGGTACCGGCAATGGGGTCTGAACAAGCTCGAGCGATCGATAGCACGATAGCGATAGAGCACGGCAGTTAAAAATAACAATAGAATAATAAACCCCTCGACCCCGTATATATAAACTCAACACTCGCGGCATATCGGATGGCAGACCACTTTTGGATCGAAAACTGAAAGCCATCTTTCTTCCACAACGGCGGAGGGCCAAAACGCTAAGCCATTCATGTACCATACTTAGTGGAACCTCGGTAGAGTATTCGTCGGGACCAAAGTGAAACTGGAGCCGCAACGGCGAAGCTGTGAAGGGAAAATCGTTCCGCAATGGATAAAATCTGAATTGGAAGTGAAACGACTCCGCATTGGAAGGGCTGGTGCTTCTTTCATCCGCAACGTCGGGACTTAAGTCGGAAGCAACAAAGCTAAAGGCTCGAAGAGTTTAGAGATTTGGCAGCCGCAACGGCGGAGCCACAAAAGACGCAGCTTTCTGCAACGGTGGGAATCAAACGACTTAAACATCCCAAAACCAAAAAAAACCTTTCACAGCTGCAACGGTGGAAGCCCCCCGACTTACAGGATCGACAAAAATAACATAGGTAGGAAACAAAACATTGAAGCAATGATCAGGAGAGGAAGTGGTTTTCCGTTCGCAACGGCGGAGAAAGAAATGACAAATCCTCCCGACATAAACCAAAAGATCGGCCGGTGTGAAAACCAACGGATCGGAAGATGAAAGTGTATTTCTTTCCGCAACAGTGAAAGACCAAAACAAAGATCCACCCGCAACGACAGGGCACTGACCAAAATAACTTCTGGTTCAGGCATGCTTCAAATGCATTCAAAGGCAGCGATAAAGCTTGATCAAACACTGGATTACTTCAAGCATCCGAGAAGGAATAAAAAACAATTGGTAGCTCAATCCAAACATTTAGAATTAACTTAAGGACAAAGAACTAATCCAAGCAAAGGAGGGTCCTAAAATTTTTTGGAATTTTGGGAAAATTGTCAAAACCCCAAAAATTTCGACAAATTTTAAACTTTTAGAAATAGCATAAATATGTGTTAATACAATCGTTAAACACTGATTAGTTAATTCTATTAATTTTGTAACTGTATGATCTTTATTTTGTTTTAAAAACTAGATGAGTTTCTCGTCAGTTTTCTGAATGTTTTCTGTTTGCAACAGCAAGGGGATATGCTACGTTAAACTGGGCTTACTTAGCTGCTAAGCTAACACACACGGTCTTCCTTTCTCTTACAGATCTTCAGGTAAAGTTTGGGATTGCTGCTAACAGCTCATTTTAAAGTAATAAAATCATATGCTGTTACCAAGTTCATTCAATAAAGAACTATATAAATATATCGCATGTTAGCCAGACTATTCAGCTTCCTACAGGTAAATCTTTCCTTATTTTACTTTTGATAAGAAGAAAATTCGATGAGGAATGGTTTAGAGACACTAGAGAAAAATAGATCGCCATTTCCAGTTACATCTATGAACTTTCAGTTGAATAAACATCCAGAAATAAAGATGGTAGTTTTTACATGAATTTCTTGTCCAACTATTACCTACAATCTTTTGCAATACTAGTACTAGGTAAAAACTATAAATGTATTGTTCATTAGAGAATTTAATGGCTAAAAAGAGGTTCTTATAAGTTTTTAATGTTGCCTTTAGAATGGATAAAGACACCAGTCTAATTCACATAAGTAAACAGAGTTCCTTGAATTATTTAAGGACATAAACATTTACAAGAACATAGATCATGATATAGAACAACTCACATGTTGTTCATGGTCACTCTTTGAGAAATTAACTCATAATAACAATACTTTAACATGTAAAAGTAATTGTTAGACTTTTTGTTATCATTATTATACTAAGATATTTGGTCACAAGGCATATATTTTATGAATCATGTGATAATAACACTACACTCAAATTTTTATAAGTCTTATAACATAAGTTCATTGATTATGCTATAAGGAAAATGAACTAACCTCAAGCGAGGTCTCCAAGTATAATTTTACATTATAATTATTAAACTAGGTTTAACAATACCTAGTCAATCTATAGTTCAATGTTTTCAAAGCAAGATTCGTATGTTAAAGGCTTAACATTATAATGCAAACATTTCAATGTTTATATAATATCGTGGAGTATTAACACATCGAACTAGGGTTAACATAGGTATAATATAGTTTATTGCATTGCATTGTAACGTTTGTTTTTATAATAGAAAAACTAACATTATGTTGTTTGTTATAACGCAGGTAATGGTCGAGGTTGTGATCATATTGGAACCTTCACACCATAATTTTGTTGGCCATTGCAATGATATGAAAAATTATCAACCCGACCCACTCATTGGCAATAATTTATACGCTGTCGTGGCTGTCTCCTCGCCATGCATTGGGTGATTATAAGTTGACTTACCCCTTTTCTCATTTCAGTCTTTCCCTCGCCTGCGGGCTTGAGCTCTGCCAAACCCTAGTGGTTCATTCCGGTTGATCCTTGTCCTGAGACTGTCTAGTTTTTAGCTCTCCTTTGTGGTGCTCCTTCGTGGTGTTCCTTCGTGTTGCTCCTTCGTGGTGCTCCTTCGTGTTGCTGTACAGAAGTTCACGGCTCGAAAGTTGACAGCCTTGTAGTCGATGGTGGTTTATCAGTCGTATCTCCTTTGGGAAAAGAAATTTGGTTTCCTGCCAGCCCACTTTTACAAGTGAAGAAAGGGTTTGCTTACCCTGGTTCCTGGTCGTTCGTTTGCTCAACACCGCAGGTAAAAGTTTGCAATTACAAATTTCTTATCAGCAAGGATTAGTTCAGTTATAAATTGTTAGGGTTTTCTAACAAAAGACTGCCCTTCGATGGCAGGTTTTCCCTTCAAAAGATTGACTGCCTTTTGATGGCAGGTTTTCTCTTCTCGACGCAGATGAGATCATTAAGAGATACAGCTCCACGCTACACGGGTAAGCCTGGTTTTCACAACACATCTCCTTGCTGGTTATGTTGACAGCGTGCACTTCTGTGATTTCTTGGGTTCTTTGCTATCGTACTAGCTGTAGCTTTCTCCATCGTTTTGTCAAGGTAAATCCCTGCGATAACAGATATACAGCTTCTGGGCCGAGGCTGCATTTACATACTTTGTCTTTATTTAAGAATGGCGATGGCTGTTAGTTTAAAAGTTTTTGATTCGGGTAAAACCCTAACTCTATAAGGGTTTTCCAGCTACGGCCGTGGATGTAAACTGGTTTTATTTACTGTAGGTTTTTGTTTTGTAAACAAAGTTTACAGGCTTTAAGCCTTTGAGTTATTATTATGTGAATAATGTTCTTCAGGCTGCGAGCCTTGCTTTTACAATATTTCGTTTCTTTTTGTCTTTACAGGCCATCGGCCTTGCATTTGCAGTTATGGGTTATTAAAATGAATCAAGTAATAATTTCTTAAGTATTTATTTGTGCTGTGTAATGTTTTACTTTCAGTGTTACTTATAATGTGAGAAACTGGTTTTTCTTTCTCACAATTACTTCTGCTGTAATGACTAGTTTAAAGCAAAGGAAATACTTACTGGGTTTCATTTTAATAACCTAGCTGTAAATGTTTTTAGTTATTTTTATTTCATTATGCTATTATTTAGTTTTTAAAAGCTTAAGCTCCATGATGGAGCATTCTGTGCTTGTATCTTTGCTTCAGATTTATAAATATATATATATCTTTGATTTTAAGTTTAATATGATTGTTGATTTAGAACCTATAATGTCTAAGTAACGCGCAGGCTTTTAATAATATTTTAAAAAGAAATAAGCAACTGTAGAGATTCATTGTCTAACTTTATGATTTTCTTACCATTAGTCGCAAGGTTTAAATGCCTAGGGTTTTAAAACCTAAATCTACAGTTGTGAAATTATTGTTT
>LPNX010376982.1:3697-18423 GCA_001517045.1 Pseudotsuga menziesii
TAGCTGATGATGAGGACAACTCTGAGGCAACAAGCCCAAAACAGCCTCAGAGAAGGATACAAACTCGAAGTGTGAAGAAGAAAGAAAAATAGTATCAAAAACAGGATCAGCTCTTCACCACCTATCAGAGAAAGTCAAGAAAATACAAGCAAGCTCAAAGTCAATCAGCATTTGAAGATGAGGAACATATTCAGACTTTGGAGAGTCCAGGAGAAGATCTAGCAGCTGAAACAGGACAGGATATTCTAGATCCTGATGAGGTGATCAGGCAAACCAAGAAGATCAACCTTTTCTTTGACCAGCAGGAAAAAGAAAAAGAAAAGCAGTTAAAATAGGAATTACCCAAAGGTTCAAGTTCTCTCTTTTCAGAACAGCAGGCTATGGAAGAGGAAAAAGAGTATTCAGCATAAGAGCATGGAGAATTGGGTGTGGATACAACTTATGAGCAGCTTTCAATAAAGATGAAGAAAAAGAAAGCTTCCAAAAATAGTAAGGAGATCAAGAGATTGAAACTTGAGCTAAAGGAACTTGAACAAAAGAATGAGAAGTTAAAGGAAGTTAACCGGAAACTAAAGGCTCAAAGAACACGTATCACTAAGCAAGCCTATAGATGGTACAAGCAAAGAAAGGTTTACAAGGCCAAGTATGAAAGGTTGACCATTCTCTATGCATCTCGGGCATCAACAGATGCCTCATCACAGACTGAAGACTAAAGGCAGGATAATCAGCAATAAAATTTTGGTTTTGAACAGGGTCAAAGTTTTTGGCATGAGGACATGCAGCAGTTTCCTCTTGGGGGAGATGTTGGGCACTGTTTTTGACCCCTTTTTGCCTCTTAGATAACCTTCATTTCCTTCATAAAACCTCCATATTGAGTAAAAAGCTTTAAAGTTCATCTATAAACCTTGGTTAAAGAGGTATAATGTCATTGCTTGTTAATAAATTGAGTTTTGTGATTTTTTAGGCATTTTAACTAGGATTTTTACTTAGACTACGGGATGTACTAACTTCCCGTATTATCTCCTAGATTGAGCAATTGCAGGACAGCTAGGAGGAAACAGGAAGATAAAGAATGGATCCTTAATGTCCACAGATGGATGAACATACAACAGTTAGGTGATGTGGATTGTACAGATGTCCAGTCAACTAGAGTCAAAGGCGGCCACCTGTTCTGCATTCAACACAAAAGAAGGAACAATGCTGATTTTGTGAAACTCCACGATTCTAAAGATGATCTCGTTAGCTCTTAGTATTAAATTAGATGCAGATTTATAGCATTACAGTTTGATTTTGAATTTGTATAAAGTATTCACAAGACAATGAAGAAAGGATCATGATTTTGAAGAGGGACGCACTTGTGCTTCCAAACTGCGTGGTATCTCTGTGTAAACAATTTTCTGGTGAATGAATACAAAGCTTTAGTTCTGTGAAATCTTTCATTGTGTGTTGAGCAAGGCTTTGGAGGGCCCCCATCGTTGAGTTCACACACTTTCATATTGCCGTAGATCGATTTGATGTTTGCAGCGATTTACTTCTGGTGCTAGCTATTTGAATCGTGTCATTGGTATGCATTTTCTTGTAATTTCCAGTTTATAAATCGCAGAACAAATTCAGTCAAGTTTTAAATCGATTCTATTGATGCTCTGTTCCTTTCAAGTTACGGTTCAAATTACAAATTCTATTATGTTGTATATCACCAAAATTATTGGATAAACTCTGTTCTTTTCAATGGTTAAAGACTGAATGCGTTGAAGCTTTAAATCAAGATTTTAGTTTATATATATTGCAAATTATCTAATGGTGAAATGGTAAAGAACATTTACAGATTATGAATATTGTCTTGTAAAAGATTTTAATTGGTGAATGTGTCTTCAGCACTGGTAGAATTCTGTAGTATGATCCTAGAGTTATAGATCTGTTATTTAAATTGATTTTTACCTCAGTCCTTTATAATTTTATAAATCAATTACTGTGTGCTTAAGAAGAAACAAACAAAGTCACCCTTGTAAAAGGATTTTGTCTCTGTGAGTTGTAGTATTTTAGTTTCTGTTAGTAGATTCAATTACAGTTAGCTGATTTCCAAATGAGCCCAGCCTCTCTGTCCTAAACTTGGATGTGTCTCGAAGTTCACAGACCCGGATTGATTTTAAATTTAAGTTCTGATTAATACTGATAGATCAGAGCCCAACAATCGCCCCAAAAAGTCTATTTCTCGTGACTTTTTTTTGTGGGGGCGGGGGGGGGGGGGGGGGAGTTTCTAAAAACCGCCTTCAAAACACCATTAGGGGGGGTATTTCTAAACCCCCCACCCGAAGTCCCGAGAATTGGGATTTTCGGGGCGGTTTTAAAAAAAATTCCCTCGAAAGTTCAATTCTTAGGACGTTTGGGGGGGGGTTAAGAACCTCCCCCAAAGACATAAAAAAATATTTGGGGGGGGGGGGAGGTTAGAAAAACCACTGCAAGCCAAAACCACCCCCATAAAAGGGTATTTTGTTGTAGTGACTTTGTTCAATCATTGTCATCGTGGGAAACAAACAAAGGTTGAATTCAAGACAAAGAAATATGCCACTACAAAGCCATTGCAAATTGTTCATACTTATCTATGTGGGAAAACAAGGACAAAAGGACTGAATGGTTAGCAATACTTCATGTTTCTCATTGATGACTATACAAGAATTGCATGGGTGTGTTCTCTCAATAAGAAATCCAAAGAATTTGAATGTTTCAGGATATTCAAGAAAATGGTTGAAAATGAAAGTGATTTGAAAATCAATACCTTAAGATCAGACAATGGTGGTGAGTTCACCTGAAATCAATATTGGTATTTTTGTGAAGAACATGGAATAAAAATATGTTTTTTTAGTAGTTGGAACTCCTCAACAAAATGGAGTTGTTGAAAGGAAAAAAAGGACTGTACAAGAAATGGCAATGTGATGATGAATGAAATCAATATAGTCGAAGTATTTTGGGTGCAAGTAGTACATACAATTGTTCACATATTAATAAAAAGCATTTCTTAGAAATAACAATGATCAAACACCATATCGACTATGGAAAGGAAAACCAACCAATGTCAAACATTTCAGGGTGTTTGGAAGAAAATGCTACATAAAAAGGGATGATAATAAATTTGAAGAATTTGAATCTCGGGTATATGAAGGCATATTTGTTGGGTACTCTTGCAAAAGTAAATCATAGTACAGGTGTTATAATATAAGAATTAACAAGATAGTGGAAAGAATCAATGTGAAATTTGATAAAACCATCCTGCCAAAGATAGAGAATGAAAGAAGAAATTCAAACATCATTGACAAACCTAAAAATGAAGAACCAAAGTTTAAAGTAGAGGAGGAAGAAGAAAAACAAGAAGAAGAAGAGAAGTTAGATTAAGAACAAGAAGAAAATAGTAAGCAGAATCTTCAGACCCCCTCCAGGACTCAACAAAATGTTCAAAAACCTTTTCAAGACACCAAATCACGACATTTAGAAGAATCATTCCTCAGAACTAATGATTGGTGAAAAGAGTTTTGGAATAGAAACCAGAAGTAGAAAAAAATATTATATTGTAGAAAAAGGGAACTTGTCATTTATATGCATAGTTGAACCAATCAGCTTTGAAGAAGACAGAAATGATGAACATTGGATCAAGGCTATGGAAGAAAAACTAGATCAAATAGAGAGGAATGAAACATGGGAATTGGTTCCAAGAAAAAAGGGTAAAAATGTGATTGGTACAAAATGGGTTTTTAGAAACCATCTTAATCAAGATGGACAAGTAACCAAAAACAAATCAAAACTATTCTATGTAACACCCTTTTTTTCACCCCAAGTGGGAGGGGAATGTAATGCCCCAGTTTTGACCCCATGATATTGAAATTGTACATGATGTATATATTGTATGATAATCATGGAAAGGAGCTCAAGTCCAAGGCCATGCCATTGATTTGGTATTTTGTGTATAGGTGATAAAGGTTGATTCCTATGGTTCATTGTGTTAGTCAAACATAACATGTTTTTGAATATCACGTAAACACGCAATTTAATAAATACCAGAGCTAGCTATGCACTGCAATGTGAAATAAAAGGGGGCATAATTTCAGAGAGGAACATAGAGGGATTAAAACAACAAATGTTGTGTGAGTGATTGTAGGTTCAATCCTCACAAAACCAATTTAATCAGCATAAAAAGCTTCGCTAAGTTGTCGTCTAAGTCACCCAAGCAGACACGCAATGGAATAAATCCTTTTGAAAAGAAATTTTGTGCCCTCTGGTTGATGTCAAACAACTTTCTAGTTGAATCAGTGAAACCCTTGTGGACCATTGGATCTACATCCCCACTAGATCAATGGTGGACTCCAAGCTTGATGAAGCAGATTTCATTGGAATTTTATGGACATCAAAAGTTTGTTAAGTCGCGCTAGTTCAATCAGTGGAATCATTGTGTGTCATCAATCTGGTTGATGGTTGATCCCAGTCATAGATCTATTCAAAAGTTACCTATTCTTTATCCCTTCTACCCTATTTTTTCCCTATGCTCGGTCATTCAATTTTACTGCAGGAAATTGGTTGAGGCAGTTAATTCCTTGGGAAAAGCAAGGCATGGCAGTCAATTTCGTGACTGAACAAGCCTGCAATTGCAAACGTTTTGTTAATTCTTCTAAAGCAAGTAAAACTAGAAATTGTGTGCCTATTCTGTCAACCCAATTGTCATCTGAACGTGGTGGTCATTCAAACGATTCCAACACTCTTGCATTCATTCGATCCAATTGATTATGCATTGTTCACTCTCCTGAGTCGCAGAGAAGTTTTTTGTCGTGGTTGTGCAGTGTGGTTAACTATTCAATGTTTTTCATTCCATCTACATTGTGGTGGTGGAGAGTTTCTCATGTTACACATTGTGGTTCATGGTTGTGTTACATTTTTTTATTTGTGTTGCAAAGTGGTATGAGACCTTGGTGTTTTGTTTTACAGTGTTGAACCCTATGTTGTTGTGTCTCCCTATGGTTACTATGATGTGCACCCTGGTTTGGATCTGAACTGTATGCAAGAATTAGGAGTGGAAGAGATGTATAATGTGCCTGATAAACCTAGTGTGGAACCTCGCAATAAGATCAGAATGGTTCTTGAATCTTCTTTGCACATCTTGAAGAGCACTGAAAGGGAATCTATATACTCAGGGACTATGGAGAAGAGAAGGGAACACTTCCTTGTTTTGGGTGTGTAGGCAACATGGATGCTAGGCCAGATAGATCTTGTGAAGGCATCCTTAGCTCTATGGATGAGCTCACTAGCTTGGTAGTTCTATCTATCCACTGCCTTAGTAGCCTCATAAACCCAAAGATAGATTGGCTTGGATGAGTGAGCCTCATAAACCCAATCGTACATTAGCTTGGCTGAGAAGCCTGATAAACCCAACTGGTAGTTGGCTTGGATGTGTCTTGTTGTGCATTTGGCATTGTGTAATAATTGGGTGGACATTCTGTGAAACTCAACTGTGAATGATCACTTGGATGAGTTCCTGATAAACCCATCTGTTGGCTTGGCTGGTCCTTGATGTAAATGTTGGCTTGACTGTGTACAATCTATGAAACCAACTACTAGATGGCTTGGCTATGTGTCCTATGAAACCCATCTGTTTTTCTTGTTTTCCTACAACTGGATAAACCCAACTTGGTGTTGTATTGGCTGGACAATTTGATAAACCCAACTAAAGAATGGATTGACTGCGTGTGTTTTGATTTGGATGTGTGTGAGTTGGTTGTTCCCTAGTTCCTTGTGGAAGTCATGCCGAGCTATGGGGTGGCAGTTGTGTTGAGATATAAATGAACACAATTGTCCTATGGTTGGGTGGAATTTTGTAGCAACATAGCTAGTTGTGGGACCACATTCATCATCAAGATAAGTATTTATGTTATCCTTAATTGTGCAATGTGTTTACTTATGAATGAATGACTGAATGAATGAATACGATGAATGTTGGTAATGTTTCAATAGATTTTATTATTTATGAATGTTCCTGTAACATACCCATAAATACTCAATGTAAATTCTTAGAAAATGGGGTAAATGTTTTTTTTTTTTTTGCTTTTACTATATCAACAAGTCAATAATGTTAGTCTTTTGAGAGTGAATAACCACATTAATGTAAACGCTACTATAATTTGAATCTAAACAAACTGTAATTTAATTACAATAAGTTCCACTAAGTAGTTGACAGTAGGGCTATACAAATGACCATACTAGTACTAGTAATAAGGGTAAGAACTTTATACATCAAATACAGAATCATACTTTATTGCAATTAAGAACTGTCAAACCACACTCACTCTACTATAAGTGAATCTTATTTAAGTTGAAGTTAGATATGGCCGTTTCATCAGTTGCTAGACTATCCCTTGATTGGGATAGCAATTACACATTACCCCTTTCATTTAGAGGTCGCTGACATCCCTCATAACAAGGTACCATCCTTGTACCTGTATTATTGGGCGCAACCATCCAAGATGACGCATCTTTAGAGAACTATTCGACCATTGTAATGTAGTTCCTGCAAACCACCACTTTATGAAACTCAACATGCATATTAGTACCATAAATCCAAGAGCTTGTATACAAGGTAAATTATATTTATAAACAAAACTAACTGATAAAGAGTACTTCTTTTGAACTTGAGCGACTGAAAGCGTGTCTACGACTTTCCTCCCAACCATAGGCTTCATTTGACGTTTGTTTTCCCGTCAAAAGCCACCCCCGAGCTGGGCGACGAATCCACTAAGGTTCAAGGTTATAGATTGGTATCATAGCTGTTTGTTGCAACACTAGGGCCTAAACAGGCCAAGTTGAACAATTAATGGAGTTGTTGGTTATAGCATTAGGCCTAGATGGGCCAAGTGAACAATTGGTAAGTGTTTTTGAGTTCTAAAATTGTCTAATAGTCTTTTTTATTAACACATTTTCTAGAGTCATAGTGCAGTTGGGAAAAATTGGTTTTGGCGTGGCCATGAGAACCTACAACATGAATGATGCACAGAGTCCCTATGAGCAAAAGGACTATTCCATGGGTGAAAACGTCCAAGTTGGAAATGTCGAGAGAGTCTAATGGCCGAAGATATAGAGATACTCCCCCAGATATTGCAGGCACCATGAGAATCCTAATTAAAGCTCAGGATGAGTAGAATCAACTGAATGCAGCCATGTTTCATAGTTTGACATATGTCCAAAGGAGGATGAGCTCTAGGCATTGTGCAAAACATCAAGAAGGAAGAAAAATCAGCACCAAAAGAAGAAGATGAAGGTCTTCTAGTGGATCATCTAACTCTGAAGGATCCATTGGGAAATTTTGATTGACCCAACTATAAACGACTAAAATTAATGACTAATTTAGTCACTAGTTAATAAATATGACTAGATAATAAGTGGCAGAGTTAAAAATGACTAACATAAACGACTAATTTAGTCACAGCATAAAAAATGACTGACTAGAAGAATATGAATTAGTCATTTATGTTAGTCATTTTTAATTGTGTCATGGAGAATCGCAATTGTTACAATGAAGTATTACAATTTAGTAGATTTTGTAAATTGTCTACCTTCTATTAGTAATATTGGTTCTATGCACCTCGATATTCAGAGATCCAACAAATCAATTACAAGAATTTGCTCTTGACCATCGAAATCCCTGTTGCACCATTGAAGCAAACCATTAAGCGTGTGTCAAAGGAAAATTAGGTTCCTACAATTACGAATTAGGTACTAGAACTAGTACCATATCAATACCTAGAAGTATCATAGCTATTTGTTGATCCTTCAATGTAAGAGTCCCAAGACTCAAGATTTAAGGCATTCCTAAATAGATGTGCTAGTCCAAATTGGTTTAAATTTGGATGTGCTAGCTCAAATTGATTTAATTTCAAGATTATCTCAAGTTCTTTCCAAAAGTGATTAGACCAATTACACTCAATAATAAAATGAAAATTTGATTCTACTTGAATACCACATAAACTACATGTTTTGGCCCTTCCCAACACATGCCCCTGAAAAAACCACATTCTATTAAATATTGGAATTGATTTTTTCAATCAATATACATCACTAAATGAGATTTAATATAAAATCTACATTTAAATAATAAAAATCACTATATATTTTATAAAATCCACACACACACACACACACACACACACACACACACACACACACACACACACACACACATATATAACCAAATTAAAAATTGAATGAAAAAATTGAACATTAAAAAAAGTTATGAAATATCTAAATGTTTGTTATGTCATCGCAAGCGGTGATATATATAAATAGGTAGATTGTATTAATTCTACCATACAAAAGTTAAATTTTTAATATTTAATAATGTTTTTGTTAAATTTGTGAATTTTTTATTAAATATAAAATTTTAAAAATGATTTATTTTTAAGTTGATTGGTCTACGTATTTGATGACGTTTGATTTTAATTTCTGCCCTCTAGCATTGGTAGCTAGGGCAAACATCATAGAAATTATTAGAATTCATGAGCCAATTTAATTCATCGAAAAAACCCACCCAACATTTCATAGGAGAAGTCATCTCACATAATTCCAATATGGAGGCTTCGGGTGACAGCTAGCGCCATCAATCCCAAAGCAGCTTCATGTCATAGATGACAGCTTGTGCCATAAATTTCACTGTCACGTAGGGTATTTACCAATCACCACTGAAGAAGGTTTGTTGTTATAGAATTCCAAAATGGAGCCTTTTATATCATAGTTAGGTAAACACCATAAATCCCACCGTCAGGCAGAAGGCGCATAGTACGAAGATATTGATGCATGTGTTTTAGCTTTTTGTTTTTTGCAATGGGCATGATTTTTATTTTAAAATGACGCGAGCTCTCTTTACCTTCGGCAATGGTTTTTGGGAAACTGGTTGCACTACAAGCATCTATTTGTCTTGCAACTTACGGTTTATCCAGTGGCCTGGAAATTACTTTAAGTAGAACGTAAACTACTTGTGCTATGTTTTTGAACCTGTGGTTTTATATTGTCTTGTTATTATTGACAATGGAAATTTTCTATATCTATCATAACGGTCTTAAGGTAGGTCTAATGAACTCCCATGGTGTTTTAGTTTCAGGTTTGTTTGATATCTTGTAGAAATATTGTAACTTCGAAGAATATTCTATATCTATTTCTTTGTGGTCCCCGATGGTCCTACCGGGAGAACCACTTGTATTACTTTGTACCCCGATGCTCCTAATTGGAAGAACTCAGAAGAGTCATGAGGCAGTCCCCTCCAATTGTAAAGGTGGGTCATTAGCACCCCAGTTTGGTTACTTGAGCCTACATGTGTAACTCGAGCCTACATGATTAACTTGAGCCTACATGACAGATGAGTTAACTTAAGTGAACAGATGATTATAAATAGAGGTGTAGTACTCCTCATTTGGAACACACACTCTCACTTGAGTAGCGCACTTGTGGAGGAGAGAAGTAGCTGGAGAAGGAGGAGGATCAGGTTTTTGTTCTCCTTGTTGGTTTTACCTTTTTACCTTTTTGGGGCATCTATATTGAGGAAGCTTTTGCTGGGATTTTCCCATTAGGGTTTTTCCAGGATAAATTTGTGTTGTTCTTGTGATACTGTTTCTTTCAGTGATCATGTTTATATGCTTTTGTTATGAAAAATGAAATGATATACTGATGTCTTAGCTAAGCATATGAAAATTCAACATGGTATCAGAGCTAACCTGAATAGGACAGCTTTCACAAGCTATAGAAGCTAGGGATTCTTACTTTTTGGTTCTCTCTCCATAATCAATCAGCAAAAGAAGGCTAGGCTGACTCTCCATTGAAGGGTGCATCTTTCTGTCGAAGCGGAATTCAATTCCGAGCATTTTCAGTTTTCAGTGCAGGAAATTAGGGCTTCTTACTGAAGAGGAATTTTTGAGTGAGCCTGGAATAGGATTTATCTCCTCATCAAAATCGAAGTTTAGAGACCTGGATCAATATTTTTGGTTGCATGAAACTCTGGGAAAGTCAAACCCTAGTTTGACCCCGAGCTAGAAAAACCCTAAATACTAAAATTGCTACGTTTTTGTACATTCGCTATATACCAAGATTGGCGAAGGCTCAAGAGATAAAAATTGCATATGCCGAAGATAAAATCCTTATGTGCACTGTGTCCAAATTTCCGCCTTATATTCGCTATATTCTGGGAGATATGATCTGTCAAAGTTAAGGTTCCAGCCTCCTCCAGAATTCATCCCTAAACAAGACACCTGGGGAAAATTGCTATAGCGTGGGCTACAGAGGTCCAAATTAAATTCCTGAAGATGTTCCAGAAATATCAAGGACTTTAATTTCTGTGGTCCTAATTTCAGAACAAGAATATGGAACAGTGACACGTGGAAGGCTGTACAACTTTTCTATTTTGAACAGTACTGAAAGAGGTCACCTTCGGAAAATGATCGTAAATCCCAATTGGTGAAACCAATTCTGATGAAACCTATGGTGTTGGATTAGGGACATGCGAGGTTACCTCAGTGTGAAATTTTAGAGACATAGAAGCTGTAATTTCATAGATATAATAGAAGCAGTGACAGGCATTTCTGCAGAAGAAATTAGAAAACTAGGGATTCCTATTCCGAGAGCTTTCCTCCACTGTTTTCAAAAAAGGAGTACATTGGACAGCTCCATTTGAAGAGATCTATCTTTCTATCCAATCAGATCTAAAAGATTCCAAGTTTTGAAAATTAGGGTTTCTCTGACAAACCCTAGATCAGCGAGCTCTGAAAGCAGGACGAACACCTCAAATCGGTAAGATCTAATCTTTTGCTATTTGAATTTGAGGTTCTCATTTCAAAGTGATATATCACATCAGCTTGTTGATAAGCTTGGTGAAGTTGACAACTTCCAAGCATGGAATTTTTGATCTCTTTGAAGAAAATGAATTAGACACCTACATGAGTAGAGAGGCCCCAGTTCCATACGGAGATGAGGCTCAAAGCCTTACACAAGAAGAACTTGATCAAGGCAAAGAAGATCATTATTGATTCAATCATGGATCAACTTGTACCACAAGTGTCATCCTTAAAGACACCGAAGATGTTTGATTCCTTGATCAAGCTATTTGAAGATAAGAACATAAATTAGAAGATGGATTTAAGAAAATAGTTGAAGAATGTGAAGATCCAGAATGCAGAACATCTTGAAGTAGCAGAAGAAGAAGCAGAGAATGTAGAAGTAGTGATAACCACCTTGAATGGTCTCCCAGGATCATGGGATTTATTCATGCGAATAATGTATGCCAGAAGGAAGCGATTACTTTCAGTTGACTTCGGGAAGAAGAAGAAGCTCGACTGATAAGAAGAGAAGAAGAATATGGGAGCAATTGAAGATCAATCTCTCACCATTCAAAGAAGATCCCTCAAGCGATGAGGAATGTGAAGAACTCAATTATTGAAGAACCTCTTATCCATCTTATCATTTAAATAAGAAATGATGATGTCATGAATGAAGAAGATGATGAAGTAGAATGATCAAGATGGAGTTTACCCACGAAACAAATAAAAGATAAGTATTCAATTGTCACTTCATGATATTGTTTTGTTATACATTTGATTATATTCAGTTGATGTGTTATGCATGATATACTGTTTGCATTAATGACTGTATACTACTAATATGCATGTGATGGGTAAATAGCTCATGGTGCTCTCCATTGCTACTTATCTAGAATGAAGCCGCCTTGATGACATATTGGATTAGTGCACTATCTCAATAATGTCATGATAGAGATGGAAGGCATCTAGAAAGTTTATGTGAGATATGGATGAATGTTGTATTGGCTAAACAGTTGCATGATGCATAAGAATTTGTCGTTATGCATATGTTTTACGAAATAGTTCTAACCATGCAGCTGGTGCATTTGAATTGTAGGGAAGGTCCTGTACAACCTCCTACAAGAAGAATGAGACTTGTTCTGAAGAACAAGTGATGACAATTCAAGATTCACTGCAATAAAATCTGAAGCTCCCAGGGTCAGAGACACCATGATGAAATAAATATCTTCAGAGAGCGATAGATCCACCTCGAAGGATGAAGACCACCATGGGTACAAGAAATAACTCAAGATGAAGAAAAGAATTCTATGAAAGAAGCTATGTTGATCATGGGGAATGTTGTATACGATATGATTTCAAGACATAAAGGGAAGTACATAGTATCCTCCATATGGATCCACAAGAACAAGTGTACAAAGCAAGGTTCATGATTTGCCTCAGAAAGAATAGACTATGGCATGACATACTCTATTGACTAGTATATATCAAGCATAAAACCACCTATACAGAATGAAGAGGGAAGATGATACTCCACTTCAGGGGGGGTGACTACAGAAGATATCTGAGTTCGACATGGTACGACATGATGGATAGCTTTATTATGGATCAAGACTTTACCAAGAGTAAAGTGGGTTCCAACCTTCAAGGTTGAATGTAGAAGACTAGGATATGTTGATGACCTGACAAGACGAACTCATGGAAGATGTTATGATGAAAGAATACTAGAATGATGCTTGGATATAGTACTCAAACCAAAAAGCAAGAATGTGGTATCTTCCAAATGGATTTGCAAGATAAAATATGTTGATGATAGAAGTAAGGAAAGACTTATGGCTAGAGGTTTCTATCAGAAAGAGGGAATTAATTCTGAAGAGACACTTACTGCAGGAAGTAAGGTACACTTCCTTTAGAACTATCATGGTAGTTTCTTCCATGATGAAGTAAAGATAAGCCGTCCTTAATGGAATGGTTGAGGAAGATTTTTACATCAAATATTCACAAGGATTTGAATTTGAAGATAGATGGACTCACATATGCAAGTTGAAGAAGGCCCTCTATGGCCTGAAGCAAGCTCCCAGATCTTGGTATGGAAGAATAGATAGTTTCCTAACGATCATGGGCCTTGCCAAGCGTAAAGTCAATCCTAACCTTTACTACAAGGTTGTAGAAGATGAACCTGTCATCCTATTATTATATGTGGATGACTTGTTCTTGACACGGAATGAGAAATAGATCATGAAATGCAAGAAGAAACTAGCAGAAGAATTTGAGATGAAAGACCTTGGGTTAATGCATTATTTCATAGGTCTAGAAGTATGGAAAAGTTCAAAAGGAATCTTTCTCAACGAGGGAAAGTATGCGGTAGAGATATTGAAGAGATTCAATATGTTGGAATGCAAAGCCATGGCCACACCCATTGATTCCAACCTGAAGCTGTTAGCTGATGACTCATCAGAGTTAGTGGATGTGACTCACTACAGACAGATCATTGGGTCATTGATGTACTTGAAAAATACCAGACCAGACATTTGTTTTGTTGTAAACACCTTAAGTCAATATCTTGTTCAACCAAGATGGGTTCACCTAGTAGCTGCAAAACATGTGATGAGATATCTGAAAGGGACTATAGACTTTGGTCTATACTATGATGGTAGCCATGAGTATAGATTGTATGGCTACAGAGATGCATATTGGGCTAGAAGTATCTCAGATAGGAAAAGCACATCAAGTAGATGCTTTTGTTTGAGGTATGCTATGAGTTCATGGTTTAGCAGGAAATAGTCCAGTGTTTCTCTTAGCATGGTTGAAGCAGAATACATAGCAGATTGCTCTACTAAGTTGTGAATCCATATGGCTTCAGAAGCTGATATCAGGTCTCTTTGACCTAAAGATGGATACTACAATGATTCTATGTGATAACCATAGTTGTGATGACAAAGAATCCTGTGTTTTGACGTAACACATAGAAATCTGGTATTTCTACATACAAGACAAGATGCAGATGATGATACTGTAGATGTAGATGATGGTGATTCAATATTTCTATACTGAATATAGAGATGATGATGTTTCAGTATTCCCATACTGAAGATATAGATGATGTTTATTTCAGTATTCCCATACTGAAGATATAAATGATGATGATTTCAGTATTCCCATACTGAAGATATAGATGATATTTCAGTATTTACATACTGTAGATGCAGATGATGGTGATTTCGTATTTCTATACTGAATATAGAGATGATGATGCTTTTAGTATTTCTATACTAAAGATATAGATGATGATGCTTTCAATATTCACATACTGAAGATGTAGATGATGATGGTTTGGATGATGATGTACTGACGAAGCCTCTACCTCGAGTATAGTTCGAACACTTCTGAGACAAGCTTGGTGTTGTTTGGAAAGACCTTCCTCGAAAGGGGGAGTAGTGATGTTGGAGTGGGATTGTATCATCCCTGGGAATTTTCCCTAAAGTGATCCGGAGACCTCGGTCCTTGAAAATGAAGAGGGATTGTATCATCCCGGGACATCTGTCCACAATAGATCCGGTGACCTCGGTCCTCAAGAACGTGGTGGGATTGTATCATCCCTGGGCACTTTCCCTAAAGTGATTTGGAGACCTCAGTCTTCGAGAATGAAGAGGGATTGTATCATCCCAGGACATCTGTCCATAATAGATCCAGTGGCCTCTGTCCTCGAGAATGTGGTAGGATTGCATCATCCTTGGACATCATCCTAAAGTGATAGGGACTAATTCTCCCGTAATCAATCCGATGGCTTCGATCCTCGAGAATGTGGTAAGATTGCATCATCCTTGGACATAGTCCTAAAGTGATAGGGACTGATTCTCCCGTAATCAATCCGGTGGCTTCGGTCCTCGAGAA
>LPNX010376982.1:18611-47312 GCA_001517045.1 Pseudotsuga menziesii
GGGATTGATTCTCCTGTAATCAATACGGTGACTTCGGTCCTCGAGAATGTGGTAGGATTGCATCGTCCTTGGACTTAGTCCTAAAGTGATAGGGACTGATTCTCCCGTAATCAATCTGGTAACTTCGGTTGTCGAGAATGTGGTGGGATTGTATCATCCCTGGACTTTAAGTCCAAAAGTGATCCAAATACTTTTGTCTTTGAGTTGTGGATTGCAGGTTGTAGCTGATGATGATGATGACGTACTGATCGAAAGATCAAATGTTGCTGATGATGATGATGTTCTCTGATCGAAAGATCAGAAGTTGTTGATGATGATGATGTTCTCTGATTAAAAGATCAGAATATGATGATGATGACGATGTTCTCTGATCGAAAGATCAAAATATGATAATGATGATGTTTCTCTGATCGAAAGATCAGAAGTTGCTGATGATGATGATGTTCTCTGATTGAAAGATTAGAATATAATGATGATGTTGTTGCTAATGATGATGATGTTATCTGATCGAAAGATCAGAATATAATGATGATGATGTTTTCTGATCGAAATATCAGAAGTTGCTTATGATTATGATGTTGCTGATGATGATGATGTTTTCTGATCGAAAGATCAGAATGTGATGATGATGATGATGTTTTTGATCAAAATATTAGAATGTGATGATGATGAGATCCTGATGATGATGATGCCATATTATCAAAGTATGATGATGATGACAGATCAGAATATGATGAAGAGTTGATGTTAGAGTATGATGATGTTCGGTTGATGATGTTTCTGATCAAAAGATCAGAGGATGATGATAATGATGATTCTGATTGAAATATCAGAGTATGATGATGCTGATATTTTGATGCTGATATTTTAATGATGATGATGTTGATGTTTTCATGATGTTTTCATGATGATGTTTCTGATCGAAATATCAGAGTATTATGATGATGTTGTTGCTGATCGAAAGGCCAAAGTGCTGAAGAAGATGTTGCTGATCGAAAGGTCAAAGTGTTGAAGATGATGTTGTTGATCGAAAGGTCAAAGTGCTGAAGATGTTGCTGATCGAAAGGTCAAAGTGCTGAAGATGTTGCTGCTGATTGAAGAGTCAAGATGCTGAAGATATTGCTAATCGAAGTGGTCAAAGTACTGATGATGCTAAAGACTAAAGATTGAAGATGAAGACTACATGATGTTGAAAAGATTCCAATGATTTATAGATGTATCACCCTGATGATGTTGATGATGTCCTCTATCTCTCTCCTATTATTGTTGTTGTTGATGTTGTTATAGAATACCCTTCTTTTTAAGGGGGAGTGTTGAAATATTGTAACTTCAAAGAATATTCTATATGTATTTATTTGTGGTCCCCGATGGTCCTACTAGGAGAACCACTTGTATTACTTTGTACCCCGATGCTCCTAATCGGAAGAACTAATAAGAGTCCTAAGGCAGTTCCCTCTAATTGTAAAGGTGGGTCATTAGCACCCCAGTGTGGTTACTTGAGCCTACATGTGTAACTCGAGCCTACATGACAGATGAGTTAACTTAAGTGAACGGATGAATATAAATAGAGGTGTAGTGCTCCTCATTTGGAACACACACTCTCACTTGAGTAGCGCACTTGTGGAGGAGAGAAGTAGCTGGAGAAGGAGGAGGATTAGGTTTTTGATCTCCTTGTTGGTTTTACCTTTTTACCTTTTTGGGGCATCTATATTGAGGAAGCTTTTGTTGGGTTTTTCACTTTAGGGTTTTCCCAGGATAAATCTTTGTTGTTCATGTGATAAAATTTCTTTCAGTGATCCTGTTTATATGCTTTTGTTATGAAAAATGAAATGATATACTGATGTCTTAGCTAAGCATATGAAAATTCAACATATGCAGGTCGGGCTACCGTTTTTTATTTTCTCCTTCTCTGTATTTGCAATATAGGGTTGTTTTTCCTCGGTTGCACTGTAGCAGTTGGGTGTATCCTCTAAAGAAATGGTAGGAAATCCCTCCATATTAGTTGTTGTGATTAGAAAAAGGAAGATTTACAAAATTTGTCGATAATAAGAATATCGAGAAGATGAAGCATGCTGTCTAAGTTGTTGCGTTTTGAGTATGAACGTGTTTTTTTCCTTGGTTTTTTCCCTGACCATTCAAATAATGTAGTGTCTTTTATTTAAATTTTCTGTCTTTCTCTTTTGGGAAATGTAAGGTCAGTCATGCCGTGTCATATTCTTCATGCATTGTGGGTGTCTGTGCACTACCTTTGAGTATGAGAAAATGGAATGAATTGTAGTCAAATTTTGGGTTATGACGGTTTTGTTGTTTTTCATTGAAATTACATGGTTGGCATTCATGTTGGGGAGGTTTTTTAAGAAGCATTTGATTGTGTTGTTTTCAGGATCATCTTTTTGCGTCAGTCGACATTGTTGATTTTTGGGATTTTCTATATTGTGATGGGCAATAATGCCAAATGTTGTATGTATTCTATCTGTCTATTCCCAAAATCCTTAGACTACTTTGATTTTGAATAAGTGCAGAATATCTACAAGGAATCTGAATGCTGAGAAGAAAATAATTGTTTCTTCCATGTGCCAAACCTATTTACGTTCTTGAAGTTTAAATAAAACCTAAAATATTTTTATATATAAAACGAACGAGATGCAAATATTTATGAAGAGGTATGGCATGCTTGTGTTGGTCCTCTCATCAATGTTCCTCTCGTAATAGAGAGAGAGTGTTCTACTTTCCCAAGGGCACATGGAATAGGTAACTCTTTACTCCTTAGAGGGTTTATCAGGATGATTTTCGTTTAGAGTTTTGTTTGTGCATTGGTGGCGTCAGGGATAGGGAGCAAGTGGTTTGGAGTTATGGAATCCAATCACTCTGAGTCGATGGAATTTGCATGTGGAAGCATCACCAAAATACGGTGTTGATCAGCAGATGCCCTTGTACAGTCCACCAACCAAGATATTTTTTCATGTCATCTATTTACAATTGAAGGTACGCTTATGTTTTTCACACCAGTCAACTTAGAAATGTCATCTATGGATGGTAGGAAATGCACTGGGCATGTTTATTAAATGTAAAAGTTTCCCTCTCCTTGAAGAGTTTTGTGCCTCTGAATTCTGCACTTTCTAAAAAAAGTTATTATCCTCTTCATTGTGAACAATAGTCATCTATTTTTTTGTTTTTGTTTTCATATCCAAGTTCAAATTCTAGGACGATCAATCTGAGTAGATACGCAAATTAGTGTCACAATATATTTTGACCTATGATAATAAAATCTAGTTTTTCTGCAGTAACATGCTGCAGTAATTGCAGTTGATTTTTCTAATTTCAATGCATTGCATCAAATTCCATTCTTAATGCAATTGATTATTATTATGTCACTACTATATTGTAGTAGATACGCAAATTAGCGTCACAATATATTTTGACCTACGATAATAAAATCCAGTTTTTCTGTAGTAACATGCAACAGTAATTGTAGTTGCTTTTTCTGCTTTCAATGCATTGCATCAAATTTCATTCTCAATGCAATTGATTATTATTATGTCGCTGCTAGATTGTATTAATTCTAGTACAACAATTAAATTTTTAATATTTGACAAAGTTTTTGTAAAAGTTGTGGAATTTGTTATTAAAAATAAAATTTTAAAAACTATTTATCTTTATGTTGATTGGTCTTTGATGACATTTAATATCTATTTCTTACAACAATTATTAGAAAACCCACAAGCCAATTTAATTCATGGAAAAAACTCACAAGCCAATTCAATTCATGGGAGAAGTTTTTGCCTTCACTGCCTTACCTGCTACACATATTTGATGCCAATATCGATTTTAATACCAATAAATTTATCACGATCTATACAATATTTATATAAAACAATATCTATATAAAGTACAACAGATCTATACAATAACTATATAAAGTATAGGAAAGCTGCAAACAACTCTCAATTTTTAAGTCTCTTTCGAACGTAAATCCATCTAACCCTAATAGGAATTAATGAAACAACTAGGGATCTATGAAGAATTAATAGTACAGCTATGAAAACCTTGCCAACCACTCAAATCCCGTCCACATTTATGAATTACATCGCCCTCCCATGTAACCCTAAATATTCCTCCCGTCGCTCTTACTAAGAAAATAATCATTCTTTTCTTGGAATTTTTGGATATTCTATTTCTTTCTTTTTTTGTTGATAAAAATCCGAATATACGGAGGAAAAATACATGTATATAAGGACATGACAAAATTTGCTACAAGGCCTAGTTCTTGTGTAAATGTATGCACTCATACATTCTGCAGATTTAAGAAAAAATATACATATATACATATTGTGGCAGGAAATATTTGATGACAACCTATAGAGATCTGTTAAGTCAAAATACATCAAAAGTCTATCAATCATTCAATAGATTAGATTGAAAGAGAAGAAAACTAAAGGTACTTCTAATATTTGGGTGGGATTAATCTCTTCCTTCCAGATATTGGGTGAATGGATAACATGGATTCCCATAAATGGTAGGTCAATCTTGGTGGGAGAAGATCCTATTATTAGAGGACTTGCAGAGTTTAAATTTTCTTCTGAGTTGATACATATCTTGTACATAAATTTTTGTTTTTTCAAAACATTGAGAAATCAACTTGATCGCTAAGTAACTTTTTTGGTAAAATAATTTTCCTTTTTGTTACAAATTTGTGACAAAGTACCATATTTCTATAGTTTATATAGCAATAGTTGTTACCAACTGTAGTGACATTGCCACCTCGTGGCTCTTGTTTAAGAGTTGATATCATTAAATGGTTTTTTTTTCATTTTTATGTTATTTTGTGTTAATATGGGATTTACAAGTACAAAGTTCAAGGTTCATGAAGAATTGTTCAAAACCTACCATTAGTACAGCATTATAACATAGGGTATGTTTATGTGGGAGGATAGAGGCAGGGCAGAGAAGACGGTAAGAGTAAGAGAGGGTCTGACCTCCCCAATTACGTTTTTTACTTGCCAAGTCGAAGAAGTTTAGTGCATAAGTCAACTTCAGCACTATGGACATTGAAGAACTCAGAGCAAGGGCTATGGCTTCCATGCCGCACCCACTCACATCTAGGAAATTTATTTCCACAAATAATTTATTCGACAAAAATGGGACACAACTACAAGTTTCTAGTGCACTATCAATTCCATTATGTGGCCGTAAGGAAAATGATGTCTTCTTATCCAGTTTACAAGATATACATCCTTCTATTAGATCTCAATGTATAAACATGTTAGGCATCATGGTCGAGTCATATGAACATGTCTAAGTCCCCCTAGGTTTCTTCATTTTTTTTTATTTTTTTTTTCAGTGTTTTTTATTAAAATTTAATTTTTCCAAACCTTAGGCTATTTTTTAATAGTTTAATTGGAAATTTTGGTTTTGTAATAAAAGTGGGCTTGGAAGTCCATTTCAGTCGTGTAGGTGCTCATTTTCAAGCTTAGAGCACTATTTCCTAGTTTTAAGTGATTTTCCATCACTCAGGTCAGAAAGCCCCAAAAAATCAGTTATTGATTATTTTAATTAATAAATTGATGAATAAAGGAGAAAATCCAAAATCCTATATCAGTGGATTCTCAGCCGATTTGATTGAAATCAATTAGATATGCACCAGATTGACCAGATCTGTCAAATCCTTAACTGAAGGAGGTGATTTGGGTGGATCTAGAGTTGAACTTCAACTTCCTTTATGGGGAATTTTGTCGCCCTTCTCTCCTCCATGCGTGTGGGCTCATCTGGATGAGTTTTGGTGGATTCTTCAGTCAACAGGTTGAGGTGTCAATCAGATCAGCTCTCCGATTGACATTCAGACTTAGTAGAAGCTCAGTTCAGCTTCAGATTAGGCATTGATGGACTCTCCTTTAGCTACAGTGGTCTATCTCCTTGGGATTTGCACCCCCTCTGGGCTGGGGTTTCAATTTTGTGTATAAATAAAGCATGGTTGCCTCATTTCCGAGTTAGTTAGAACTGGGATTAAGGTGTTGTTTCTCTTGTACTGTGTTATTGTTTATTATTCTGGAATAAAGAAGCTTTGGAGGCAAGGTCTATGGTGTAATGCTCTTCATGTGTGGATGGTGATTGTCAAATGCTTATGAGGTATAATCTATGTTATTTATCATTGCTTTTGCTGGTTAATTGTTGGCCTTGAAGATGAGAGATCCCTCCTATTAGGGTAATAGTTTATTCTAGTTTGATTTATGCTCTTACTGTTGCTTGTTTCATATCTATTGGAGTTGTATGTATTTTAAGTTTAATTGCATGCTTTCCAATTATCTCTTCCAGTAGCACCTATGTTTTAACCATCTGTTTTTGCACGGATTTCTAAGTTGCAGGTGATCTCCCTTGTAGAAGAGGTTGATCTGGTTTGCATATTCCTTATCTTAAATATCTTCTAAATTACATAGTCCCTCAGTGTTCCACTAAAGCAGACTCCAAATCCCAACATTCCCAGGCTTCAGCACTCTTTCTCTCTCTTTCTCCTTCAAAAAATCAATTTTCTTACCTGGTTACTGTGATCAAAAGCTTTGTTATCATTTGGATCTGTTATATCAAAATAAAATTTACATAGATATGCTATTTCAAAGCTCATATTCTAGATCTGAATTCTGAAACTTATCATTAAGCATTCTAGATCTAGCATAAGGAAATCGTTTGTTTTGCATGGCAAGTTAAAGAAAATCAGTAGGTTGCATCCTCTAGATTTTATTTTCTGTTTTAAAAAGATTAAATCCAGAAATCAGTGCATATTTCATTGGCTGCACAAACAGCAATCCAATATCCCAAGGAAAGCTTGCTTTCCTTGGTTCCTTTTTCACATGTTTAGCTAGTTTTAACTTAATCTTTTTTGAGTTAAGGTAGGTTGATCCAAAGGTACTCTTAAAGTGATTTTGGGCATATTTTATTCTAACATGCTTGCCATTTTTTAGCAGGTGTAACAGAAAAGAAAAGAATATTATGTTCGAAAGTGGCCTCGGGAGCGTTCAAATCCCCCCAGGGGTCTCCCCTTTCACTAAAATTTAAAAATTTTGGAGAGTTGTAAGATCTTGGTTTCATCTCATATAAGGACCAAGATGTTTCTGATATTTCAGTTTTCTGATATTGTAGCCAATAATAATACAATAAAATCTTTTTTGAGTAGGCTCTTTCGAGCCCGCTCCCCATCCCCCTAGGGGGGATCTGCATTCGTTTCACTTTTTTGCATTTTTCCCTTTTTTCTGCTCTAGTTTACTACTGACATGCAGGATTGTATACTTTGATATAATTTTTTATTATTCGATAATTTAATTTCAAATTAGTCATACTACTTACCCCATGACTTCCTAATTGACCTGCAAGGGGAAAGAGATGCGTGGTAGTACTAATTAGAAAACCGGTGTTGTGTATCTTTGATTCCTTTTTCATCAATTGTTTCGTTAGTCATAATAAAATTAACCCCTCCTTGATTCCCCGATTGAGATCCAATTGGATCAAAAAAGGTTCCTGGAGGGTTTTCTTTTTAACAAGAACACCTATTTTAAAATTTACTAAAAATAACGAAGACTCCAGTGTGTATGCTCTATACTTGGCTGCGGTTCATCCGATTAGTTAAGTTGCATCAAAAGCACTTGAGTGACTAGAATAATTAGGATTCACTCTCCCCAAATTGACAAACCATCAAGTGAAAATCCAATGCCTCGATCAAACCATTACGATGGCAAAATACCCAAAGGAAGCGGGAACTCCTAAAAAGTGACCTCGGGGCACTGATATCTGTTACACCTTTGGTTGCATTATGAACAATAGCCTCGAGACTCCATTCAGCCCACATATTCCTTGCGGGTAGCCATGATGGTTTAGTTTTGGACATACTTCAAGTACCCCCTGGGTATATCTGGAGTCCCCTCGCCTAAGTTAAATTACTCATCTTCTTACTAAAATTAACTGAGATACAATTGCACAACATTCATTCCAGCACTTGCAAGCACTCTTAATTTTTTTTCGACTCCATTTTCAAGGCACTGGTCAACTATTTATTTCTTTCAAGCTATATGTGATTGGGTGTCATTTTCACGCTTATTTGTGATTATCTCATCATGTTATTTGTTGTTTGCAATTGTTAAATCGAAACTCCTAAAAAACTTACTCTTTAATACCATCATCATACTAAATAATTCTTTCTTATTAACTTAATAGGGTCTACCCCCCTTGGCTTCATTAGGAGTTGAGCCTAAATGGAGGAGTCAAGAACAAGGTGATAGCCTTGACTCTAGACTTGCCCCCAAGGACACACCGAGTGGCTTGAAGATTTCTGCCACGTAACCTAGGTGTGTGAAAGGCGGAAACACTTTTTGGCGTCATTACCAGGGATAAATCTTTTTATTCCTGGGTACGACTTAGCTTAACTTTTTTCTAAACAACTAAAAAGATAAAAAAAAAATGATTGATCTTGTCTTTAAAAAACATAAAAATTAAAACTCGGTCCATTTGGCGACTCCACTGTCTAACATCCCTCCAAGAATTTCTACCTGAAGAAACCGCCATCAATTATTCAATCCTCTCCCTAATCCCAAAAGGTTTATTAGGGAAAGATTGAATCAACAGACTTTTCGTAGAATCCTTGAAGATTTAGGAGACCAATCCGATCTCAGATATCCATCACTTATTTGTAGAGATCCATGTTCACCAATCTCAAGAAATGACGGAATATTCAAACGGTGCTCCCCATGCCATTCCAAAAGATGCCATCAACAAGCTCCCCATATTTCAAGGAAATAATGCCATCACTTCCAAGTCTCACCTTCGAAAGTTTGAAAAGAACCTGGTCAGTTATTGCACTGATGCTGCCCATGACCATGACGATGTCAAAATGAAGCTCTTTGCTTTATCCTTAGAAGATGATGCTGAAAAGTGGTACCTTAGCCTAGATGATGATTCATATAAAAATCTTAGTGAATTCCAAGATGGTTTTAGGAAGAAGTGGGGAGAAAAGAAGGAACCAAGATATCTGCTTGCTGCCCTTTATAGCATAAAGAAGATGGAGAATGAAACCATGGATGAATTTAACACTAAGTTCAGGCATGTGGTTGTGGACCTTCCTAGAGACATCAAGCCAAAAAATCCCTCTATCCTCATATCGTACATTGAAGCCTTCACCGGTGACTTAAGATACCAGTTGAGAGATAAATAACCGACCGATCTGAAAACTGCCCAGGAGTTGGCCAAGAAAATAGAAGAGAATTTGCAATCTTCAGGCAAGTCCCACATTCCAGGTCACACTAGGTGAAACAATTCCTGCAACAAAGAGACCAAGGGTAAAGCCGTTGAATCAGAAGAAAAGGGAGCCTCTAAATATCCCATGGAAAAGCTAACAGACATGATAAAAGACTTGGTTACTAGTCAAAACCAACTTATGGAAAATCAGTCCGCACAACTGAATCATATGCACAATAGAATAATCACAATGGAAAGAAATAATGGACCTAGGAACTTTCAACCTAAATAGAATCAGATGTATCAAAAGAAATTTTCTCAGCAAGAGCCTAGGATTCCAAACCAGTTAGACTCAGCTAACATGGTAGAAGAAATAAATCCATGGTGTAGACCCTGTGAACAATTCCACCAAGAAAGCACTTGTTATGTTGCAAATCAAGTCATCGAACATGGAATTCCCAAGGTCAGTAGTCAGGAAACAACTTCAAGCGAGCCTAATCATATATACAGCATATGCCTGGCCTACCCTTTGTCACGAGCTAAATAGTACAAACCTAAGGATGAAACCATTGCAGAATCTTATAGTGAAACTTATGATGAAAACTGTAATGTACATGATGGGACTCCTACATGTTCTCCATGTAAAGATGACAATCTGGAAGGTTTACTGCCTTGTGATCTTTTCTCTGAAGAAGATGAGGATGAAAATGAGGACAAGTATAAATTAGAGCATGATACAAGTGACAAAGACTCCCTTATATCTGACAAAGATGTTGATGAGGAGTCCTGGACATTCATGGAAAATCCAGTCTATGACATGAATAAAGAGGAAAATAATGAACCAGAAACTTTTGATGGTTTTGTTGATTTTTCTGTCTATGGCATATCTAAAGGAGAGAGCATGGACCATGTGGCCTTGGGAAAATTTGATATGAAAAAGGAGCATGCATTTTATCCATATGATCAATCAGAGCCATATATCAGTATCAGTAATGAAGAAAAAGAGAACTTGATATCAGAAATGGGTAATCCATCACATCTAACATAGATGGTGGTGATGACTATTGGGAGTTTTGTGGATATCTTATTAAGAATCTTATATATGCTATATCCAGCAAGGGGAGTGTCTATTTAGAAATTTGTGGAAGTCCAATCTATTATACTTCCATAGAGGGAAGCATGGATCTGGGGACCTGGGAAAATCCTAGTATGGAAAATCAGCATTCAAAACTCTTATATGATCATTTAGAGTCATATCATGTAGAGCCACACAAAGGTATCAATAATGAAGACATGGAGAAATAGTGTTGTGAAAATATAGATGTGATGTAGTTAGTAGAATATCAGTCTCAACTATCATCTTCACATATAGAGTTTCCTCATGATTTGGAGCTGCTTGGGGATTATATAGTGAATTATCATCCAGTAATCATTGATTATTAGTATGATGGTGTAGTCAATCTGCCTCATCATTCCGATTTGTACATCAACCATGTCCAATCATGGATATAAGCAGCCTGCGCAGGCACTTATCAGTTTGGGAGGAAGTTTGACGACATTATTCATGCCTATGATTTCCCATCCATCACGCCCCTTCTGGATCATCAAGCGGGTTTGCATTTTCTGAATAAAGTATCCTTACTTTGGATGGTAACCAAAGACAAGGAAAAAAAATTATGTTAATAAAATGCTTAGGTGGTTACATTGGATTTCAGATTACTGTAACACCCTGGTTTTGACCCCGATGCATTAAATATACATGATATATATATTGTAATTAATCATGGTGTGGAGCTAAAGGCAAAAGCCCCACCATCGATTTGGTTGTGTTATGTTTCGGCGATTGGAATCGTTGTCGATGGTGTATCATGAGATACGGCATATATTGGTCTTGGCATCATGTAAATATGCATTTTTAATTAAATGAACCCCAACCAGCTATGTTAATGCAACTATATTGAAAAGGGCATAATTTTCCTAAGGATAAAGGGGGGGAATGTTAAACCTTGAGCCAGCGGGAAAATCCATGTGTCAACCACCCATTTAAAAATCCTGTTGTTAGTTGGGGGCAGTTAATGCTGGGTAGTGGTGGGTGGCAGGCTTGCCCCCATGGACACTCCACCAGCTGGGTCATTCCTTTATGTGGGTAGGAAAACCTAGAGGGGACGTTTCCATTCTCGCACTCCCCATCGTTTATGTTCATCCTCACGTACATGATGTGGTTTGGCTCATCCTCACGCAAATGGTGGTCCTTTCACCTTCTCACGCACAGGCTTCTATGTCATTTTACCCAGGTAGTGAGTTGAGGAGCCGGTTTGTCCACTGTCACCCACAATTTTCCTATGCAGAGCCATTCATGATCGGGATGCGGTGTGTATGTGTGTTTTTCCATACCGATTTTGGGGTGCATATGTTTTCCTAATGCACAGGATGAGAGTCCAATTTCCTGCTCCATTTTCAGACTGTGTAATTTTCCCGTCACTTCATTGTTGAGATGGGGCGGTGGTTTCCCCATGTTGTTCGTTTGTTGTGATTTCATTCACGTCTTGGAGCTACTGTAGATTACTATTGAGTCATTTTTGGCCACGATAGGGACAAGAATGACTCAGGAATTGATTTCCCCTCTCCAAGTTGTGGATCGCTTGTTTGGATGCATGCATGCATTGGTTGGTATTCAGACTGTGTTGGAGTGGGGATGAGGGCTTGGTTTGCTTGACAAACCTGGTGTGTTTGGGAACCACAAAGACAGAGCTAGAGGGATGGCTTTCTTCTCCATAACCCCTAAATAGCACTGGAAGGGACGTCAAGGCCTGAGGGACTGTGTAGCAAAGAAGGGACTAATTTCCTTGTGTTGGGTGTGTGTGGGTGTCCTAGAAGTCAGGCTACTTCTAGTTTAGCTGTCCTTAGCTCTTCAATGAGCTCACCAGCTTATCATTTAGCCTTTCCCAGCTCTTTGATGGCCTGACAAAACCAATTGTGTTGGCTTGGATGATCTATTGATGCCATGATAAACCCAACTGTGTTGTCTTGGCTTGATTTGTGTATCCTTGGCTATGTGTAAGCCTACTTGTTCCTTATTCCTTGGGGAATCATGCCCAACTCAGGGGTGCCAGCGTTGCTGAGAGATTAAGGAGCACGCTGTCCTATGGTTGGGTGGAACATTGCAGTGACATAGTTAGTTGCACGACAAATTCTCTATAAGATAAGTATTCTTGTCTATTTTACTTCTGCAATCATATTTGATGTTTAATGAATGATGATGAACATGTTGAATGTCTGAATGAATGTATGTTTGCTTCTTCTGTGAATGTGAATGATTATGCATCTTAGCATGTTTTAAGTTCAAGCATTTCAATTTTTTGTATGTTCGTGTTCATGGGGCGGTTTTCCTGGATGTTTAATGACATGGTAGCATCCTCTTCACCGGTCGAAGGGTCAGGGACATTAGAGAGTGGTATCAAAGCCAGGTTGCAGCATGGGACCCCATGGGCCGTGAGAGTCATTAAGAGAGGTAGGTTTCCCTCTGCCTAGCAGGAAGAAAACTATGACTAACAGAAAATTCTCAAAAAACAATTTCTAAGTGTTGAGACCATCGGTGATCGACAAATATTAGTTGATTGGATCGGCGAAAATTAGAAGAATAGATCGTCAAAACGTCGGCGAAAATTAGACAATGGAGCAGCCGACACATTGGAGAAAAATAGAGGATCAAATCATTGATACGATGAAAAAGATTAGTGGTTTGGACCTCCAATGCGTCAGAAAAGGTTAGTTGTTTGGACCGTCGACACAACGACGAAATTTAGATGATGAATTAGCCAATGCGGTGGCAAGAAGAACGAAATTTTCGAAAAATTTTGAAGTGTGACATCGTCAGTGAAATTTAGTTGACAGAATCGCCGATGATACATAGGAATAAAATAGGAGATGGGATCACCGACACAGTGGAGAAAAATAGATGATGAAGAAGCCAACGTAGCGGCGGATATGGAAAGAATTTTTTTCGAAAGTGTTGAAAGCGTCAGAAAAGTTTAGTTGATGAGGTCATCGATGAACAAAATTGGAGAAAGTTAGTTGAATGGACTGCTGATGAACGTCAGAAGAATTTAGTTGTTCGTGAGTCTACCGTTGCGGCTACCTAAAGAACTATCCACCCGATGCATAGTGCTTCCGACCGCCAATACATCAGAGAAAGTTAGTGGATTAGTCCGTCGATGCATCGGAAGGAGTTAGTCATTTGGACCACTGATGTGTCAGAAGAAGTTAGTTGTCTGGATCGCTAACACATAGTTTTTAGTGGTTCTGATCGCCGACAAGTGGTATGGTCCACGGAACCCACACATGGTTTGTTTCCCGCCATTGCGGATGCCTATGGAACTATCCACCTGAAGCATAGTGCTTCTGATTGCTAATGCTGCAGTGGTTAACAGTTTTGATTGCCGATCTACAACATCCCTTGGCATCGCTGATAGTAGTCCGGAAGCTTAGACGACCAAGGATCCGATACATCGAAAAATTATAGTGATAGGGCCACTGATGAGCACTGAAGGAAATTTGTTTATTGGGATGCCTAAGTGTCGTAATTTTAGTTGGGAAGAGGTCCAATTGGGAAAAAGGAAATTTTGAGTTTTTCAAGTGGGATTTCTCAGTGCATTTCAGTTGTTTTTCAGTGAATTTTTTGGCAGATTGTCAGTGGATTTTAGGGCTGCAAAGGAAGAAAAATTTTGTGCTTGTGAAAAATTGTCACTTTATGATTTTTTTTTTCCAGGAGAAGAAGGTAATTAGTTCTGATTTATACCAATGTTATGCATCTAACAGTTGTGTTACTAACATGTTTACAGAATCATAAACACATTCGAGGGTAGGTGGTATAGTTTGGTAAGTAAGTGGTGGTTCAGTTATGAGGACCCATGATGGATATGATGCTCGGGATTCCTACGAGCGTGCAAGAGATGCCATGGGAGAAAATGTCTGTAACGGAAATGATGACATAGAGTCTAATGGAAGGAGATTCCAAGAGACACCGTTAGATGTTGCAGCCACCATGCGAAGCTTGATTAAAGCCCAGGAAGAGCAACATCAGTTGAATGTTTCTATGTTGCAGAGTTTGATAGACTTGCAAATAAATATAGACTCTGGGCGGGGTACATCAAGACCAAAAGGAAGTAAGAGCAGTACTAGGAGAAGGAGAAGGACTTCTAGTGGATCATCTGACTCCGAAGAATCTAGTGGGGATTCAAGCTCATCTTCTCGTAAAATAAAAAGAAGGAGACACCATAGGGATCGCTCTCGGGATGAATTTAAGAAGGATAAACCTCTTACATTTGATGGTGAGGTAAAGACTGGACAAGAGGCTGAAGCTTGACTTCTTGGGATAAAGAAGTACTTTCAAGTGCAGGATTATTCGGGAAACATGAAGCCAAGACTTGCCATATTCAATCTGAATGGAATGGAATCCATTTGGTGGGAACACTTCAAGAAAGTAAAGAGGATCAGTGAAAGGAGACTGAAGTGGAAACAATTCAATAAGTATTTCAAGTAGAAATACTTGTCTGATAGGTATTATGATGACAAGATTAAGGAGTTCCATGAGCTGAGATTGGGTCAGTAGACCATGGAAGAGTATGAAAATAAGTTCTTGGAATTGTTGAGGTATGTCCAGTACATCAGAGATGAAAGGGAAAAGGTCTAGCGGTTTCTGAGTGGATTTCCTCAGCCTTACAAGGACATAATTGAGTTTTATGAACCTAGAACTCTTGAAGAAGCAATAAGGAAGGCTAAGTATTGCTATGAGCAAAGCAAAGGTAAACATGATTACCATAAGGAATGAAAGGACAAGAAGAATGAGAAGTTTGACCAAATAAAGAAAGGTTTCAAACCTTCTAGCTCCAGGAATTAGCAAAAGTAGCCATCCCAAGCTGTGAGTAAGCCAGTTGGAGTGTCAGGAGAAAAGCCTAAGGACCCACAATAGGATAGAAGGCCACTCAAATGTTGGAAATGTGAAGGACCCCACTTGCGCAGATAGTGTCCACTCGAGAATGAGAGCGCAAGACCAGCTTACAACATTCAAGAAGCAGAAACAGTGGGTCAAATAGCAGGGGCAGTCCCTAGAATTTATGCAGCACTGGAGGACCGCCAGGCAAATCACCAGTCAACTGTGGTTGAATTTGTAGGTAATATTGTTGAGCAATCTGTTTCTATTTTGATTGACCATGGTTCTTCTCATAGTTACATTACTCCTAAACTAGTGGATATTTGTGCTTTTAAGAAAGTAAAGCATAGAAAATCTTGGTTAGTTCAGCTAGCCACTGGAGCTAAGAGAAAAGTTAGTGAAGTGGTACAGAAATGTCCATTGGCCATGAATGGATTGATCACTTTTGTAGATTTGAATGTTCTACCACTTGGTTCCTATGATGTTCTCATTGGAATGGATTGGTTAGAAGCTCACAGAGTAAAGCTTGATTGTTACAATAAGACTTTCGAATGCATGGATGAAGAAGGGAACCCAGTAGTTGTGAAAGGTATTCCAAATGTGATTTCAGTACTGCAAGTTTCAGTAATGCAGTTGAAGAAGTTCTGTAGGAAGGGTTGCCAGTTGTATGCAGCTCACATTGTGGAGGCAATAGAAAATGAAGCTCCTAGGTTGGAGGACTATCAGGTGTTATAGGAATTCAAGGATGTGTTTCCTAATGAGATTTTAGGGCTTCCTCCAAAGAGGGACATTGATTTCACAATTGAACTTGTGCCAGAAGTAGCACCAGTGTCCAAGACACCCTATAGGATGAGTACACCGGAGATGCTAGAGTTGAAAATGCAACTGCAAGAGTTGTTGGAAAAGAAGTATATCCGGCTGAGTGTGTCTCCCTGGGGAGCACTAGTTTTGTTTGTAAAGAAGAAAGATGGTACACTTAGGTTGTGTATTGATTAGAGACAGTTGAACAAGGTTACTATGAAGAATAAATATCCTTTGCCTAGGATTGATGATCTCTTTGATCAAATGAAAGGAGAAAAGGTATTTTCCAAGATTGACTTGAGGTCTGGTTACCATCAGGTGTGAATCAAGGATGAATACATTCATAAGACAGCCTTTAGAACAAGGTATGGGAATTATGAGTTTGTAGTGGTACCATTTGGTCTCACAAATGCACCAGCTACGTTTATGTGCTTTATGAACAATGTCCTCAGCAGGTATTTGGACAAGTTTGTTCTTGTTTTCCTTGATGACATTCTTGTTTATTCTAAGAATGAGGAAGAACATGAAGAGCATTTGAGGTTGACATTGAAATTGCTCAGGGAGCATCAGTTGTATGCAAATTTGAGCAAGTGTGACTTCTATAGAGACAGAATCCAGTATTTGGGTCACATTATCTCAAAAGAGGGTATATCTGTGGACCCTGAAAAGATTGAAGCCATTATGAATTGGCCTACTCCAAGAAATGTGACAGATGTAAGATCTTTTATGGGACTTGTAGGATACTATAGGAGATTCATTGAAAGATTCTCCAAAGTTGCACATGCCATCACCTCTTTGCAAAAGAAGGGGATAAAGTTTGAATGGACATCGAGGTGTGAAGAAAGCTTCCAGAAGTTGAAGAATCTTCTCACCAGTGCACCCATATTGAAAGTTGTAGATCCAAAGAAATATTTTATGGTGTGTACTGATGCATACGGACAAGGGCTTGGAGGAGTCTTTATGCAACACAACCACGTGATATGTTATGAGTCAAGAAAGCTAAAGGAGCATGAGAAGAACTATGCCACTCATGATCTAGAGCTTGCAGTCATAGTACATGCTCTCAAGATGTGGAGGCATTACTTGATGGGTAGAATATTTGAGCTCAGGACAGACCACTGTGGTCTGAAGTATTTGTTTGATCAGCATACTTTGAATGCTAAGAAAGCGAGATGGATGGAGTTTTTATGTGAGTTTGATTTTGAAATCAAGCACATAAAGGGGAAAGAGAATAAGGTAGCTGATGCACTCAGCAGAAAGGTGCAAGAAATGCATGTGGAATCTCTTAGTATTTGCCAATCAGATTTGAGGCAGTAGATTGTTGATCGTACTACTGGACATGAATTGTATGAGCTGGTAAAAGACAAATTGCAGCAGCAAAGTCTTAAGAAGAGGTATGAGGGATATAAATTGGAAGAAGATGGACTTCTTACTTTTAAAGGTAGAATTTATATTCCAAATGTAGCAGAGTTGAGGAGAGTTGTTATGGATGAAATCCATCAAGCTCTTTATTCTGGTCACCCACGACACCAGAAGACAATTGCTACCGCCAGAAAATAGTACTTTTGGTCGGGAATGAAAAAGTACATGGCTGAATACATTTCAAGGTGCATGAAATGTCAACAGGTAAAGGTTGAACATCAACATCCAGCAGGCTTGTTGCATCCTTTTCCAGCTCCAGAATGGAAATGGGAAGTTATTTCCATGAATTTTATTACAGGATTGCCGATGAATTGGAGACAACATGATTCCATCATGGTTGTGGTGGACAAGTTGACTAAGGTAGCACATTTTATACCGGTGAAGTCTACGCATAAGATTGATGACATTGCAAGGAACTTCATGAAGGAGATTTTCAAATTGCATGGATTCTCTAAGGCAATAGTCTCTAACCAAGATGTCAAGTTCACTTCCAATTTTTGGAAGGGGTTGTTTGAGGATTTGGGTACAAAGCTAAACTTCAGCACTGCATACCATCCTCAGATGGATGGGTAGACAGAGAGAGTTAATCAGGTACTTGAAGATATGCTTCGCATGTACGTGATGGACAAACCAACCAAGTGGGAAGATTACTTACACTTGGTAGAGTTTGCTTATAACAATGGAGAGCAGGCATCCTTGGGGATGAGTCTGTGTTGCTAGGGTTTTACCCCTAGCTTGTGTGAATGAGCACCTACTAAGGACAATGGATTCCTTAGTAGCAGTTCAATGATATGTGAATTAAAAGCTATAACTGAAATAAAAAACTAAATCTAAACATGTTCATGAAGCAAAACAATAAAAAGTAAATAATGATTTTGTATTGATCTGACCTCCAATGTGAAGGTTGGTGAAGCCCTTTGTGGTGATCCGAGTTGGTGGCTCCGAGCTTCAAGCTGCTTCTTCTCTTTCTCCAATGGTGGAAATGGGTCAAAAGGGGCTCTCAATGGTGAAAGTAGCTCAATGGTGAGCTAGGGTTTCACGAGCAATTTTGGCAGAGGCAGGATACTTGTGATTGTGGATTTTGAATAAGGGGTCTCCATCACTTATTTATAGTGGTGGAGTGCTGGTTTTAGGGTTAGGGTTTCAGCTATTTAGGGTTTTTTCCTCTTTTTCCTCATTATTTTATATTTTTTCTTCCTTTTTGGAGATTTTTTCCTTTTTGGAGGAATTTTGGATATTTTTTAGAGGAAAAGAGGGTTTTATGGCCTTTTGGAGTCATTTTAAGCCTTTTGGAGGATTTTCAAATGGTTTTATGGGTTTTTGATGGAAATATGGTAGGAAAATGGACAAATGAGCCATGTAATGGGGCAGATGAGGCAATGAACCCTTTTTGGGTGTTAACAGATTGCCCCCTGATGTGCGAGGGCAGGAGCTCATCGTATGGCCGATGGACATCATAAGTCATATTTGTTTTTCCTGGGGTGTGGAGAAGAGAAGGAACCAACTGAAGCCCGAAACATCGATCTCGATCCAACTGCAAGGAGTGAAAAGTACATAACCTCAATAATGGATGAGGAATCATCTGATCATCTGGACGAGGCGGGCATACCCATGCTCGTATCAAGATACATAAAAATAACTGTGAGGCCCGAAAAGAGGGACCTGTAGGATACATAGAAAACCACTATGTATATCATAAGTGTCCAGAGGGGACACAAATCTGGAACATACTGCTGGGCTGACCATGTCTGAGCTGAACAACTGATGCACTGGAATGATAGCAGTGCGACTGAATGTGGTTCCAAAGGAACTAATGAGTTGCTGGATCAAAGTGAAAACAGTCATACTTGCAATGGTACACTGATCTGGAACTGAACTGGGTACTCAAGGAAGCATGGAACTGGATGGCTTCCAAATACAATCTCCAATGCAGCCCGGACATCCACGGGAACATATAACTTGGCCGTTCCAAAGTGACTCACCAATGTGCTAGAGTCGGGGGAAATCCGGGGTCTTCGACACATAATGGAAAGGATATACATCCTACGCGATTCTCAATGATGCGATTAAGGTGCTGAAGTCGAGCATGTGAGAAACAACTATTCGGAGAGGCAATGATGACTCCTCCCAAAATGGTTCGTAGGCACTCACCATAGATGGTGATGGGTCCAAGGCGCAGGGGCCTCTAGGTCTATCCTCTAGAATAGAGGGGCTGTCGTCGACAGAGGGAGACCTGCAACTATCAAGGCAATGATGTTTCCTTCACAGGAGCGCGAGGTGAAAAACTGAACTGTGATAGTACTGATGGCGGGAGTGATAAATTGGGGGGAATAACTGGGCAAGTAGAGTGGGTGGACTCAAACTTCCTTTGTTCAGAGTATGATGGCGGAGATGATCGTGCAGCATATGAGACTGACTGGTGGTAAACAGATCATAGCGGTATAGGATCTGAGGGAAAAAGAGCTGAGGGAGACTCAAGCTAAGGTACAGTGGCAGGAGATTGCAGAATACTCTGAACAAAGGCGACCTGATTGGGGGTGCTACCGAGAGGATTGATCATAGCGCTAAGAGGCGCGGGGGGACTTCTTCATGGGTTAGGGAACTAGAAGAAGTGTGGATATAAAATGGTACTATCATGTGGATTTTACGAGCCCAGGACAGTTCATGCTCGTGGTTGCCTTCAATTTTAAGGAGTTTGAAAGCAAATAAGAAGACTCTGAAGTAATGGAATGATACTGTCGTGTGGATTTTACGAGCCCACGACAGTACATGCTCGTGGTTGCTTTCAATTTTAAGGAGTCTAAAATCAAATAAGAAGACTCTGAAATGATGGAATGGTACTGTCATGTGGATTTTACGAGCCCATGACAGTTCATGCTCGTGGTTGCTTTCAATTTTAAGGAGTCTGAAAGAAAATAAGAAGACTCTGAATTAATGGTCAGGCAAGGAGGAGGTGTTCAATCAAGGAATATTTATGATGACCAGGACTGAGGGTGGGGGGGAACACTGGTGGGCCTCCTTGCGGGGTGAATGAATGGTGGAAAAATAACGAAACATTTGCAGTATGACAGGAGTGGATGGCTCATGTAAAAAGTGTGAAATAATCTGATGACGGCCAATGTGGCGCGCAAATTGATGCGGCAAGGTGTAGGGACTCACTGTTGAAATTGTACCAAATGAGAGGGAGAAATGATCTCAAGCATCATCACGAGCTCGGAAAAATGAATCCGGCGATACAAAAAGTGTTAAAAATGGAGAGCGGCCGAATTAGCGCGCAAACTGAGATGCCTATTGGTATCGAAAAAATGGGCAAAAAATGGTGTAGCACAAAATAATGCAACGAGGTGACCATTGTGATGGTTTCGTCGTGTTGATTCCAATGGTGGAAATGATTCTGAAAACGGATTCCGTCTGGGTTCAGAATGGCCAAACAAGAGAAAAGTCAATGGACTTATAAATAGTAAGTGGGCCCAACATGACATGTGTCATTTGACTAGTGGATGTTGACTCGTGATCGCAGTGGACCAGAGCTTAGGTGGCATTTCTGGACGATCTGACCAGTCGATTGCGGAGTCGGGAGATACAGGTATTCCGTTAAACTCATACCTGCATTGTTTTTGGGTTTGGGGGGGGGTAGTGGGTCCTAGGGGATGATTTGTACGGTCCACGTGGGTGGACCGCGGGTTAGGGGGTCGAAACCGTGGTCTCAGACCGCGGGTTTAGACCGGGACAGCCGCGGTTGGGGACCGTGGGTTCAGGCTTGACAGCCGCGGTCGGAGGCCGCGGCTGTAGGCCTGACAGCCATGGTCAGAGGCCGCGGCTGTAGGCCTGACAGCCGCGGTCGGAGGCCGCGGCTGTAGGCCTGACAGTCGCGGTCGGAGACCGCGGCTGTAGGCTTGATAGCCGCGGTCGGAGACCGCGGCTATAGGCCGGACATCCATGGTCGGGGGCCGAGCTGTTCCGGTTTTTTGGATGAAAGGGAAGGTCTATTATTTTGGGATGAGTCTGATGGGATTTCGTTGTGTGATTTGACAGGTTGCCTCAGGTGCTATGGAGGGAGCGAGAGGTCCCAGACGAGATAGTGATAGTGGTTCGAGAGGATCGCCGGGTGTGGTCACTCCTGGGACTCTTCGGACTGCTGAAGTTCGCTGAGGTGCCGATGATGCGGTCAGCAAGATTGCTGCTGAACCGATTGGTCAGATTCCGGGAGCCAGACGCACTGGTGTTTCGAGTGCAGGGAGAGAGGGTGGACCTCACCCTCACTGATGTTTATTTCTTGACGGGGTTGCCCTGCCTGGGGAGGGTAGCAGATACTCAGCCGCGGGTGTCTGCGGACCTGGATATGGATGATATGGTGGAGCGGTTCTGTCAGCCGAAGGCTCGGGTGCATCGGAATGCACTCTTGGTGAGGGATCTACGGGAGCCAACAGTGCAGGCGATGGCGGCATGTGTGGTTCATATTTTGGAGTCCCAGTCACCTGAGAAGGTGTCTGGGGTTCAGATGCAGCTCGTGGAGCGTGTACTGGCCGGGACCTATTTTGCGTGGGGCCAGATGTTCCTGACCTACGTGCAGTGACAGCTGACCCCGGCGAAGGAATCTGGTAAGGGATTTTGTTATGGTTCATTTTTGTGTGCCTTCTTCATGGAGAGGATCCCCACACTGCGGCCGCGGGTGCCGGTCAGAGCAGGAGGCTTGAGGGAGCCTCGGATGGTGCGGTGGGGAGAGATGATGCGCCGCCGTGGTGGCGGGGATGTAGGGCGATACTTCACCCAGGAGCTATATTTGTAGTGGCTCCAGCTACCACTGACACTGGAGGACTATCCATACAGGGATATGGACTTCGCAGGAGATCCGGATGCTCCACGGCCACCAGGACAGGCATGGGGGCCAGACGATATGTATGGTTTGTTTGCATTGTCTAGTTTTATGTATATGATATATTGTTGATATATGGTAACTGACAAAATGGTGTTTTGCAGATGTGGGTCTGAGGCCACCGCCAGGACATGTGGTGCGCAGAGGGACTGTGGCCATTCCAGCTTTGCTTGGGCGAGGGGAGGTGCGTCATCCAGATGCAGAGGGGACACTGGAGGCCGTACGGGTGTTGTTAGATCGGTTGCTGATGGGAGTGACTGACGCAGGATGGCGGGATGTCGATTCGGCCGTGGTTCAGGAGTGCTTGAGGGCACCCTGGGATTTCAGATCGATAGCGATCCAGGTGGCCATATTGGCGCACAGGGCACGGGCACAGGGGCCCGGACGGGATGAGGACTCGCCGAAGGAGGAGCGAGGAGAGGAGTCAGAGGCAGCGGACACTGACAGTGATGCAGGGTACGACTCCCATTAGGGAGTGCATGGGACTCCCCCCGCTAATTTTGTAGCTATGGCCTGTACCTTAGAGGCTTTAGGATTGTACATACATTTTTTTGTATAGCTGAGTACAGGGGTACTCAGGACATGTATATCTCATGTATATTTTATATATATATATATATATATATATATATATATTTATGCACATGGATGCACTTTTTGTTTATGATGTTTTATCATTTGTACGCACGTGGATGCCCCTTGTGTATTTTATGTGATGTGACATGATTTATGTATGATTAGGCACGTGGATGCCCCTATGGATGCAAATGTGGTTTTATGGTTTATGTTCATGGATGTAAATGTTGATGCAATGCAGTCTTTTGGTTTTTGATATAGTTGGATGAGATGCTATGATGTATGGTGGAGATGTTATATGGTGTGATTGATATGCCAATCTAGGATGTTATTTGCCATTTGATCTGCGACACTATTTTGAGCTCTTGGGACATGTGTGAATGTGATGGATTCAAATTGTCGGCTGAGTTGTTTTGTACGCAGGAATTTTCTAAAGAGGCAGGGATCACGTACCAGGTAGCAGTTGTTGATCTGGGAGACAAGTAGCTGGGAGTCCAAGAACACATGAAGGTGACGTATGCCCATCTGGAGGGCAACAGTCAGGAGACTGGTCACAGCATCATACACCGCCTAGTTATTGGTAGCAGCGCCTATACAGGTTCCGTCAAGGTGAATCAGTTCGTCGGAAGGGGAATACAAGACCCACGCTGCAGAAGCCAAGTTGGGAGACCAGCGGCTTGCGCCATCAACGAAGGCAATGTAAGGAGGTGGAAAATGGTCCAATCGTGGGCATGCAAAAAACGATGAATGTGAGATTATGGTAAAAAAAAGGTTAAAAAAAAAAAAAAACACTAAGGGAGCAAACTGTACAATGCGAACCAATGAGGTCGCGGTTTCAGTTATGGGTAAAAACGTTTAAGATACAACCCATTACGGGGGTTGTTGAAAGGGTGGCCTTCAGAGTCAGCTAAAATGTATGCCCCCTTGCCGAGGCAAGTCTGCACAATGTAAGGGCCTTGCCACATGGACTCAAACTTTCCTTTACCGGTTTTGTCGTGGGCTTGGTCATAGGCGAGGACGAGGTCCCCTTCGTGGAAAGTTTGAGGGTGAACATGTTTGTCATAACTAGCTTGGGAGCGGATTTTGGCATCCTCGATGTTCTAGAGAGTGGCACGACGATCTTCATCGGCTTGTTTGAGGGATAGAAGATGGTGCTCAAGGGGGGAGGTATCGGGGAGAAGCTCAATGGCGATGTGTAAGGAAGGTATCTGACACTCGATGGGGAGGACAGACTCTACACCGTGAACTAAATGAAACGGGGTAAAACCGGTGGCGGTCTTGGTGGAGGTACGGTAAGCCCATAAGGCAGGGAATAGCATATGGTGCCAATTGGACTTATGCTGATCAACAGTGCGTTGGAGTATGGTTTTGAGGATTTTTTTAACAGCTTCGACTTGACCGTTCCCTTGAGGGTAGTAAGCCGAGGAAAACTGGTGTTGGAATTTGAGGAAGGTGGATAATTCGCGCCAAACAGAATCTTCAAAGTGTGATCCATGGTCTGAGACTAACTGTTTAGGGACCCCGAATCGAGTGATAACATGGTTGAAAAAGAAACGGGCAGCAGTTTCAGCGGTACAGTTGAAGGTGGGCATGGCTTTCGCCCATTTGGTGAAGTAATCAATGGCGACAACGATGTACTTATGTCCATTAGCAGATGAGGTTCTACACTCCATGAAGTCGATGGCCCACTTGCAAAAGGGACCAACGGTGACGACTGGGTGTAATGGAGCAAGTGGTGTCCGGGCTTTGGGGGCAAAAAGTTGGCAGTTATGGCAATGCTTGACCGCAGTGATGCAGTCGGTGAAAAGTGTGGGCTAGAAGTATCTGGCGCGGACGACCTTTTGGGCAGTGGCCATTCCTGAGAAATGGCCGCCGCAGGCACCGCTATGGCAATCATTAAGGACCTGTTCAGCTTCCTCGTGTGTAAGGCAACGACGAAGAATTGTGTCGACTCCTCGCCGGTAAAGGACATCTCCTATGAGGAGGTAGCGAGAGGCCTGGTGACGGATACGATGACATCCATTACGAGTGACGGTGGGTCGGAACTTCTGCATGCGCAGGTATAACGAGATATCACCGTACCATGGGTCATCGGACGAGATAGTAAACAAGTGATTATCGGGTAACTCTTCGGAGATGGGTGGGGCCGGGATAAATGAAGGGAGATCAGTGATGAGCTGGGCAAGCGCAAGGGCTTTAGTGCTCTTAGGTGTTCAGAACGTGAGGTCATATTCCTGGAGGATAATGACCCATTTAGCCACACGACCTTGCAGGAGCCATCGGTTTAAGAGATATACCATGGGGTTAGAATCGGCGATGACTGTGGTATGACTAAGCAAAATGTAGTGTCGCAACTTTTGGACGGAAAAGACCACTGTTAGGGCTAGTCTCTCCTCATATGGGTAACGTAGGGGTGGGCCGGATAAGGTCTGGCTAACGTAGTAAATGACATGCTCTTGGCGTGAGGCGTCTTCTTGAACCAAGACTCCAGACATAGCATGCTCGGATGCCGAGACGTAAAGGATGAAGTCCTGAGAGAAATCCAGAGGGGATATCATGGGGGCTTGTGTGAGAGCTTTCTTGAGGGCTTCGAATGCAGCTCCGGCTTTCTCGTCCCATACAAAGGGTATGTGGGTACGGAGCAGGTGCAAGAAACCGTGAACGATTGTGGCGTAATCAGGAACGAAGCGTCGAAGAAAATTGGATCGCCCTTGCAGACTTTGGAGTTGCTGGAGCGTTCGAGGAGAGGGAAGGTCTAAGATGGCTTGGACTTTCAGGGGATCAACAGTAATTCCTTTCTGGGAAATAATGAAACCTAACAATTGGCCTCCCGGGACGCAAAAGACGCACTTGTGTGGGTTCAAGCGGATCTGATATTTGCGACAACGCAGAAAAACTTGCCGAAGGTCATCAAGGTGGTCTGATCGTTTTCGGGAATGAGCTGTAAGGTCATCAAGGTAGATGAGCAAGATATGGACCAAATCATGAAAGCAATAGGTCATGGCCCGCTGGAATGTGGCACCAGCATTTTTTAGGCCGAAAGGCATGACGTGATAGGTAAAGGTGCCCCATGGGGTAGTGAAAGCGGTTTTGTACTGGTCTTCTTTGCGGATTTGGATCTGATTGTATCCGGAAAAACTGTCCATGAACGAGAGGACTTCATGCCCTGCACACGCATCAATGAGCTGGTCAATAAATGGCGTAGGGAAATTGTCTTTGGGACACGTGCGGTTTAAGTCTTGGAAGTCAGTGCATACCCTAATGGTGCCTTGTTTCTTGTTGATAGGAACAGGGTTTGAAACCCAAGTGGTATAGGCAATAGGATAAATGAAACCTGCCATACAAAGCTTTTCAATCTCTGCTTTGATAGCTGGGAGTTTTGAGGGATGGATGGGACACTGCTTCTGACGAACGGGGGGTACATCAGGCCATGTGTCAATGTGGTGCTCTATAATGGCAGGGTCAAGACCAGGCATTTCGGTATAGGACCAGGCAAAGACATCACGGAATTCTTTGAAGAGTGTTTTGTATTCCTCAATCTCCTGCGCAGTGCAAGATGCTCCTAAAGCAATGAGTTCGGGGGTGCCTCCGGGGGCAGCGATATCAATTTGGATGACAGGTGAGATGTTGGCCATGTTACCCTCTTCGAAGGCGTCAGGAGCAGGAATAGGGTCCTTGAACCAGTCGACCTTGGGGGGAAGGAATTCTTTGGATTCAACTACAAATTGGGTAGCAGTGTTCAAGGAAGATTCATATGGGAGGAAGTAGGAACGATGGTGCATGTCATCCCAAGGATAATCCGGGGCAGTGAGAGCCTCTAGAATCTCCTCATCCGTACGGAATTTCTGTATCATCAAATCGGTTGACGAAGGAGTAGTGGTGGAAGAGATCATATAAATGGTATTAACCTCGTCGGAAGAGGAAGAGTCCGGGGGGTGGATTTCCACAATGGTGGGTGGTGCCGTCTCAAGATCCAGATGGTTCATCTCAAAGAGAGTGGTATTGACCTCTTCGGAAGGGGAAGAGACTGGGGAATGGATTTCCACAATGGTGGGTGGTGCCGTCTCAAGATCCAGATTGTTCATTTCAAAGAGAGCTAATCTGTACTCGGGGAGATCGGGACAGTGATGTGAGTAATGCTCGTAGACACCGCGTAAGGCACAGGAGTGGTTAGTGTGCAGGGATTTGTCTCGAGGCTTAGGGGTTGATTCTAGATGGACAACTGGGATAATGGGGCCGTCATCAAGCAGTTGCATGTATTCTTGTAATGCTGGTAACTGAAGACATAGGTGAGTCACATGGCCTAATTCGTCGCACGGCGCGCATTTGGAAGGAGCACGAAACACAGGGGGTTTTTTACTGTCTTAGGAGGTGGGACAGTAGTGTAAGGTTGGGGGCCTCTACCCCCAGTGGGTTTGGTAAGAGGAGGGGGGGGTTTTGCGGAGGATGATGGGGTAGCGACACCGGGAGGTGGTTGACTAGTAGTGACAATGCGTTGTACCGGTTGCAGGATGACATCTGGTGTCGGTGGACGACCGGGAGGCGAAAGGTACCAAACGGGTAATCCTAAGGTTAACCCAGGAATGCTGAGGGTGGCCATGACCGGGGCGCTAACTACTCCTGAGGGAGGGAAGAGGAAAGGAATGGTATGGATGGGTGTAGCACCAATGTGACTAGGTACCAAAGGGGGTTGAGGCAACAAGGGCGGTTTATTAGTAGGAGTTCGCGTGTTATGGGACAGGGTACATAGGTCGGACACTTCAGTGGCAGGTGACGGGGGTGAAAGATATGGGAAGGTCGAGGTCATTGGTGCGTCTGAGTAAACTCCGGGCCCCATAGAAGAAACAAATGAGGTGGTGGCACTCGAAACAGGTTGTTCAACCATGGGGAGAACATTTTCGGGTGCCATGGGGGCATTGGGATCATGGTAAGTGAGTTGGTCAACCTTGACCATGCGTCCCTCATGGGGGAACATCATGGTATGAAAAACGGTAGAAGAAACTGCCCGCATGCATACATGTAGCTGCAGCCAAGTAAAAGGTTGTAATCAAGCTATGCATTGATAACCTCGATGTTTATGAGGACAATTTTTCCAGCCAGTGAGACGGGGACGTTAGTTAATAGGCCTTGGGGTTGAGCTGAACGGTCGTCGTAGGCTCGCAACGCAGTAGAGGACTGTTGTAGAGGGGGGATCCCATTTTCTGCCAGATGGAGGTGGGCATGACACATGTAGAGGCACCTTCATCGATAATGCATCGATGGATGACAAAATTCCGAATGGAAACAGAAAATTGGAATGCCAAAGTGGAAGGCAGGCAGGGTTCGGATTGGTCCAAATCAAATGCCATTAATTGCGAATCATTTGGATCAATAGCCCCAATGGCTGAGAGTAAATTATTGCGCTGCGAAGGGCAGTTTTTTAAGACTTCTAACGCAGACATGGCTGAGGGGGATTGGGCTAAGTCATCGACAATGTTGTAGTTTGACGCAGCCCGCGCATTGGGGTTATTGTTGATATGGCGAAGTGGGAAACGGGGCGCTCTGGGAGCGCCATCTAGTGGAGGTGGAGGTATACGTAATGCCTGATCAGTGGGATGAGCGTTAGTAGGTGTATCGACGGGAGGGGCTTCAGGGGTGGAGCCATATTGGTTCCGTCGGGTCTGGAGGTTGACCTCATCGGAGGACATCATCAACAAGTGGTGGGTCCCTGAATCGAACATGGGTTCATCAGGGGCAGCGTAAGTGATTGGTTGGGTTGGTGCATTAGTTTGATGGGGAGCCAACGGTTCAGTGTTCACTACGCCTTGGGTTGGTAAGGGGTTTTGCAGCACCAAAGGTGGCTGCTGAGGTTGTGGGGGGTTGGGTGGTGCTTGAG
>LPNX010376982.1:47378-88733 GCA_001517045.1 Pseudotsuga menziesii
GGCGGTGTACATTCGCAGCCAAAAGTTGCCGAACTCGCTCCATATGTGGACAAAAATGTGTGTAGTGGCCATAGACCCCGCAAACAGAACAAGGATAGTTTGTGCGCAAATTGGGGTTTTTAGCCTGCTTGGGCAGGCGATCAGGGTTTTGGTTATCAGGGGCCACATTATTACTAGCGGGGGGATTAGGGTGTTGACCAGCTTGCTCAGTCGGTTGGTTGTTCCCCCGATTTCGGCCTCTGCCGCGGTTTTGTTGGCCCTGGTTGCGTTGGTTGTTCTGGTTTTGCTGCGGGTTTTGTTGAGCGTAAACTTGCCCTTGGACAGTAGGTGGATTCTGAGGTTGCGCGTGGGCGGGAGCAGGCTGCGGTGGATGATATGTAGGTGGAGGTTGCGCAGGTGCAGCACCCTGAGGGGGTTGCTGATAGTGCTGTGGAGCGGGTTGTGGGTGTGCCGTAGGGTTTGGTGCAGCCTGTTGGTGATAGTAGGACTAAGGTGCGACAGGGGGGGCGTGAGCAGGAGTCGCATTACCGAAACACTGTGGTGGACATGAGGGTCCATGGGTATGGTGGTGATGTGTCATGGGAGCATACGGGTTGTGTGCTCCAGACTGTGAGGTCGTCCGCGAAGGGTCAGGGCCAGGGGTAGGACGGACTATGGAAAATGGTTGAGGCTGCGAAGAGACACGGCCAATGATGCCGTCGGCAGCGTGGGATGCCCCCGGCGCATCGCGCTGGGAGGAATCGTCGCGAGGGGCGTCAGGTATTATGGTATAAAGATAACCCGACTGGGCGTAACTGAGATCGAACTGCTGGGCTTTAAGGATAGCCTCTTCTTCAGACTGGGGTCTTTTGGATGCCACATCTTTAGCAATGATAGGAAGGAGGGATTTGAGGAACCAATCTAGGAAGATCCGGTCATCTAACTTGATTTTGCATAGGTTATGGTGTCGACGCCATTCATGAATGTGGTCCGTGATGTGGGTAGCCGTGTTTTGTCTGCATGATAGTAGGATCTCAACACCTGCGTCATAGCGGACAGGTAACTGGAAGAACTGCAGGAAGGTCAAGGCAAGGGAAGTAAAGCTGGCATGGGTTCCATAGGGTTGTTCGATATACCACTTGGCAGCAGAGCCAGTGAAAGTGCGCTGTAATAAACGGAGGCGAATAGAGTCGTCTACTATGGAGTTGGAGGAACACCATAGATGGAAGGACATGATATGGTTTTGTGGGTCCTCACCTGCCTTTCCCTCGAACTTAGGGATGTCAGAGGGGAGCTTGGTGGGCATGTGAGGCCACGCAGGGTCATGTCGGATGGGGTCATTGGTTAATCTGGCTAGGTCAAGCAGGTTGAGGCTAGCCATGAATGGCAAACTGGACGAAGGATGTGACACGGTAGTGGGTTGAACCAAGTTGGGGCCGATGCCCCCAAGTGAAGGGGTCATGTGAGGGAGGTTGCCCCCAAGTGGGGGAACTAAGGTGGTATAGGACGGTCCTGCATCACCATGGGTAGTATGGGTCACTAAAGGAGTGGGGATAGGTATTCCCGCTGCGGGAATCGGTACCGTGAGGGGGACAGTAGAGGGGGCCCCCGTGGAGGGCATACCCAAAGTAGGTGTGGTAACGAGTGTCGTGGTGGATGTGCCACCAACGGTCCCTACCAAGATGGGATTCACGCCAGCCATGGGGCTAGTAGGATCAGTGTAAAGGGGGTTCTCGGATTCTGGCTCAGAATCGGAGGTAAAATAAGGGGCGTCAGTATCTGGTGACGGAGCTCTATGCTGCTGACGAGTGGAGTCAAGTGACAAGGCTCGAGATCTATGATGAGCGGTATCAAGTGATGATGACCTGTGTCAATGACGGGTGGTGTCAAGTGAACCGTGCTGTGGAGGCTCGCCTCTAAGGCGCCGAGAATGTCTCGGAGACTCAATGGTGACAAATGGAGTCAAAACTCTGCGGGTTGAGGTAAATACAAATCAGCTCAAAAACTCTAATGCAACCGAGTGTGCAGAAGGAGAGCTCAAAAATAGGGCGCTCAGGCCAACAACCAACTAAAAACACCCACTGTAACTGTGTGCTACAATAGGCGGAGTGTCAACAGAAATGGTCAGAATACCAAAAAATAGCAGGTTGCCTATAAAAATAAAAACCGGTGGACTCACTAGACCAAAAGGAGGTAAGGGAGCATGCAAACACCTAACTAAAAGTATTATGACTTAACTAGACATATCCTCTGCAAGGTGATGAAATCCAAGTCAGACAATATGAATAGGGAAGCCAAGTGGCTAAGGTATCCCCCTACCGGGAGGGACATCGGGTAGTCAAATCATAGAAGAATGGCAACTAAGATACCCCGTTCATGACACGTCCAGAAAGGTAAATCTGCCGCTTGGTCCTTTAACCGCAATACCCCTATACAGGGATATCCCGAGAACTGCGAAAAGTAGCCCTTCAGTTACTGAATGGAGTTCGGTATTCCACTCAGACCTCCAGAACCAATCTCACGACTTCAACCCTCCTAAGGGAGAGGCCCTCTGATAAACCGGTTGTGACCGTGTCAAAAAATACTAGGGGATTTTGGTTCCCTAATGGACAACAACTATGTCTCAAGTGTAAGTAACCGAGGGGTGTTTTTGGAAGCCTATCCCCCCGATCCTACCTAACTACAAAAATTCTTTTGTGTTCCCCAAGTGGGGTTAGAATGTTGGTTGAGTTAAGTAGTTTTTAAGTCTCACTTGAATTAGGTGACAGATTGTGTGCTTGTGAGGTTATGAACCCAGAAGAGAAGTGCCAGGGCAACTTCCTAAATATCAATAATACTGAAAGAAAAATTTTATCATGCAAAATTATCTGAATAAACAATGCTGAAATTTGTAAAAAAATTGTAAAGGGGGACAAAAGTGTAGGGAGAACAGATGGCTATGCAGGAGCAGAAAATATGGCAGCAAGGGGGCTGGGTTCAAAAGCAGGAACAAGTGCAAAAGTCAGATCAGATCGGCGGTCAGGCGCGCTCAGGTCACGGGTTTCTGGAGAAAAGACGCGTGCGGACCGCGGGTTTGGAAGAAACAGGCGCGCTCAAGTCGCGGGTTTCTGGAGAAAAGACGTGGGTGGACCACGGGTTTGGATGAAACAGGCGCGCTCAGGTCGCGGGTTTCTGGAGAAAAGACGTGGGCGGACCGTGGGTTTGGATGAAATAGGCGCGCTCAGGTCGCGGGTTTCTGGAGAACAGAGGCAGGCGGACCGCGGGTTTGAAAGAAACAGGCGCGCTCAGGTCGCGGGTTAAAGCTAGAAAGGTGCGGTCGAGTCGCAGCTAAGGGCTGGAAAGACGCGGTCGGAACGCGACTGTGCAACAAAAAACGGCGGTTTACGGCGGCTGAAAACGACAGCCGAAAGGACAAAACGGAAAACAAAATAAATTAAAAAACCAGTGGAGTCGCCAAAACTGTTGCTAGGGTTTTACCCCTAGCTTGTGCGAATGAGCACCTACTAAGGACAATGGATTCCTTAGTATCAGTTCAATGATATGTGAATTAAAAGCTATAACTAAAATAAAAAACTAAATCTAAACATGTTCATGAAGAAAAACAATAAAAAGTAAATAATGATTTTGTATTGATCTGACCTCCAATGTGAAGGTTGGTGAAGCCCTTTGCGGTGATCCGAGTCGGTGGCTCCGAGCTTCAAGCTGCTTCTTCTCTTTCTCCAATGGAGGAAATGGGCCAAAAAGGCGCTCTCAATGGTGAAAGTAGCTCAATGGTGAGCTAGGGTTTCACGAGCAATTTTGGCAGAGGCAGGATACTTGTGATTGTGGATTTTGAATAAGGGGTCTCCATCACTTATTTATAGTGGTGGAGTGCTGGTTTTAGGGTTAGGGTTTCAGTTGTTTAGGGTTTTAGTTGTTTAGGGTTTTTTCCTCTTTTTCCTCATTATTTTATATTTTTTCTTCCTTTTTGGAGATTTTTTCCTTTTTGGAGGAATTTTGGATTTTTTTGGAGGAAAAGAGGGTTTTATGGCCTTTTGGAGTCATTTTAAGCCTTTTGGAGGCTTTTCAGATGGTTTTATGGGTTTTTGATGGAAATATGGTAGGAAAATGGACAAATGAGCCATGTAATGGGGCAGATGAGGCAGTGAACCCTTTTTGGGTGTTAACAGTCTGTATGAAGCTTTGTATGGAAGAAGGTGCAGGACACCAATGACTTGGGATAATCTAGTGAACAGGTTTGTGCTTGGTCCCAAATTGCTCAAGGAAATGGAGCAAGAGGTTGTAAAGATTAGGTAGAATCTGAAAGCAGCACAAGATAGATAGAAAAGCTATGCAGATAAGCATAGGGTGAATAGGGATTTTAGTGTTGGGGATCATGTTTACCTCAGAGTGAGGGCAAGGAAGAGTTCCTTGAAGCTTGGAAGTTGTGCCAAGCTGTCACCAAGATATTGTGGCTTGTTTGAAGTGCTTGAAAAAATAGGACCAGTTGCATATAGACTTTCATTTCCTACTAGCACTAGAGCTCATAATGTTTTTCATGTTTCTTTTCTTAACAAATATGTACATGATCCTAACCATGTGATAAATTGGGATGTGATTCAGGTGGAACCCGAGGGGGAGTTCCAAATCGAGCCAATCCACATCCTCAACAGGAAGGTCACAATGCTCCAGAACCGAGCCATAGGGTAGGTAAAGGTACAATGGGAACACTACGGACCTGAACAGGCTACGTGGGAGCTGGAGGATGCCATACAATTGGCACATCCATTTTTGTTCAATTCTGCAGAACACTGAGGCGGTACCAATGTAACATTTTGTTCAAATTTTGTAAAGCACTGAGGACAGTGCTATTGGAGGGGGAGGGGAATGTAACACCCCGGTTTTGACCCCGATGCATTAAATATACATGATATATATATTGTAATTAATCATGGCATGGAGCTAAAGGAAAAAGCCCCACCATCGATTTGGTTGTGTTATGTTTCGGTGATTGGAATCATTGCCGATGTTGTATAGTGAGATATAGCATATATTGGTCTTGGCATCATGTAAATATGCATTTTTAATTATATGAACCCCAACCAACTATGTCAATGCAACTATATTGTAAAGGGCATGATTTTCCTAAGGATAAAGGTGGGGAATGCTAAACCTTGAGCCAGTGGGAAAATCCATGTGTCAACCACCCATTTAAAACTCCTATTGTTAGTTGGGGACAGTTAATGTTGGGTAGTGGTGGGTGACAGGATTTCCCCCATGCACACTCCACCAACTGGGTCATTCCTTTATGTGGGCAGCAAAACCTAGAGGGGACGTTTCCACTCTCGCACTCCCCATCGTTTATGTTCATCCTCACGCATAGGCTGGGGTTTGGCTCATCCTCACGCAAATGGCGGTCCTTTCACCTTCTCACGCATAAGCTGGGGTTTGGATCATCCTCACACAAATGGTGGTCCTTTCACCTTCTCACGCACAGGCTTCTGCGTCATTTTACCCAGTAAGCAAGTTAAGGAGTTGATTTTTCCACTGTCACCCATGATTCTCTTATGCAGAGCCATTCACGCTTGGGAGGTGGTGTGTATGTGTGTTTTTCCATATCGATTTTGGGGTACGTATGTTTTCCTCATGCACAGGATGAGAGTCCAATTTCCTGCTCCATTTTCAGACCGTGTAATTTTCCCGTCACTTCATTGTTGAGCCAAGGCGGTGGTTTCCTCGCGTTGTTCATTTGCTATGATTTCATTCATGTCTTGGACCTACTGTAGATTACTATTGAGTCATTTTGGCCATGATAGGGCTAAGAACGACTCAAGAATTGATTTCCCCTGTCCAAGCTATGAATCGCTTGTTTGGCTAAGTGCATGCAATGGTTGCTCTTCAGACTGTGTTGGAGTGGGAATGAGGGATTGGTTTTCTTGACAAACCTGGTGTGTTTGGGAACCACACAGACAGAGCTAGAGGGATGGTGTTCTTCTCCACAACCCCTGAATAGGACTGGAAGGGAGGTCAAGGCTTGAGAGAATGTGTAGTAGAGAAGGGACTGATTTCCTTGTGTTGGGTGTGTGTGGGTGTCCTAGAATTTAGGCTAGTTCTTGTGTAGGTGTCCTTAGCTCTTCAATGAGCTCACCATTTTAGCATTTAGCCTTTCCCAACTCCTTGATGGCCTGACAAAACCAATTGTATTGGCTTGGCTAATCTATTGATGGCCTGATAAACCCAACTGTGTTGGCTTGACTATGATTTGTGTATCCTTGGCTATGTGTAAGCTTGCTTGTTCCTTATTCCTTGGGGAATCATGCCCAGCTCGGGGGTGGCAGTGTTGCTGAGAGATTAAGGAGCACACTGCCCTATGGTTGGGTGGAACATTGCAGTGACGTAGCTGGTTGCGAGACAAATTCTCTATAAGATAAGTGTTCTTGTTTATTTTACTTCTGCAATCATATTTGATGTTTAATGAATGATGATGAACATGTTGAATGCCTGAATGAGTATATGTTTACTTCCGCTGTGTATGTGAATGAGTATGCATCTTAGAATGTTTATGTTCAAGCATTTCAATTTTATGTATGTTCATGTTCATGGGGCGATTTGCCCAGATGTTTAATTACATGGTAGCGTCCTCGTCGTCGGTCGGAGGGTCAGGGACGTTACAATTACACTTAACCATTTTTATATCATGCTTAGAGTAGGAAAATAAGCTCCTTGAAAAAGAGCATTTACTTTCCGCATTTTTGTTTTGTTCTTAGCTATAATAAAACATTTTTTTTCATTAGTTAGTTACATTTATTTTGTTTAAAATAAATCCGCTTAATGGTTCATGTGGTTTTTATGTAAAGCTTGTGCTACTGAGGTTTTCTTGTCAAGTTGAGATTTTTTTACAGGGTATATAAACCAAAGATTCTAGTGTTCTCGTATCCTCTCCTTACCTTAAAGACCAGATCGAGCACACGTCCCATAGTTGGAGCCAAAATGTTACCACCTAAGTTGTACTTAGTGGTTTTCTTATCAAGTGAGCCTGGTGAACTAGACAAGGATAGCGTGTTTGGACTTCAGAAGACCTTCAGTCTTGCTTTTGGGAAACTTTGTTGTACCATATCACATGTTCATACCCCCTTGAGGGAGTTGTAATAAATGTTCTAGCATGACAGTGTCTATAAAAGACTCAGTCTCATAGACTTTATTTTTCAGTCTAATCATCCCAAGGTGTTTTTTTCTTGGTTATTATTGGTTGTTGAATCAACGACTTATAATTTCTGAGTTTTTCACTCAATACCTCCAAAGTTGGGGTAGTCGGCTTGGCATTTAGGCCTATTGAGGTTATTAGAGTCTATGTGTCAATGTATAAACATGCTAGGCATCATGGTCGAGTCATATGAACATGTCTAAGTCCACCTAGGTTTTTTAATTTTTTTTAATTTTTTAATTTTTTCAGTGTTTTTTATTAAAAATCATTTTTTCCAAAACTTAGGCTATTTTTTAATAGTTTAATTGGAAATTTTGGTTTTGGAATAAAAGTGGGCTCGGAAGTCTATTTTAGTCATGTAGGTGCTCATTTTCAAGCTAAGAGCACCCAGTAAACCTATAGACCCACTATTTCCTATTTTTAAGTGATTTTCCATCACTCGGGTTAGAAAGCCCCAAAAAATCAATTATTGATTATTTTAATTAATAAATTGATGAATAATGGAGAAAATACAAAATTTTAGATCAGTGGATTCTCAGCCAATTTGATTGAAATCAATCAGATCTGCACCAGATTGATCGGATCTGACAAATCCTTAACTGAAGGAGGTGATCTGGGTGGATACAGAGTTGAACTTCAGCTTCCTTAATGGGGAATTTCGCCCTCCCTCTCTCCTCGACACATGTGGGTTCATCTAGATGAGTTTTGGTGGATGCTTCAATCAACAGGTTGAGGTGTTAGTGAGATCAGCTCTTCGATTGACATTCAGACTCAGTAGAAGCTCATTTCAGCCTCAGATTAGGCATTGATGGACTCTCCTTCAGCTACAGTGGTCTATCTCCTTGGGATTTGCGCCCCCTCTAGGTTGGGGTTTCAATTTTGTGTATAAATAAAGCATGGATGCCTCCTTTTTGAGTTAGTTAGAACTAGGATTGAGGTGTTGTTGCTCTTGTACTGTGTTATTGTTTATTATGCTGGAATAAAGAAGCTTTGGAGGCAAGATCTATGGTTTAATTCTCTTCATGTGTGGATGGTGATTGTCAAATGCTTATGAGGTATAATCTATGTTATTTATCATTGCTTTTGCTGGTTAATTGTTGGCCTTGAAGGAGAGAGCTCCCTCCTATTAGGGTAATAGTTTATTTTAGTTTGATTTATGCTCTTACTACTGATTGTTTCATATCTATTGGGGTTGTATGTATTTTAAGTTTAATTGCATGCTTTCCAATTATCTCTTCCAGTAGCACCTATGTTTTAACCATATGTTTGTGCAAGGATTTCTAAGTTGCAGGTGATCTCTCTTGTAGAATAGGTTGAGCTGGATTGCATCTTCCTCATCTTAAGGATCTTCTGAATGACATACTCCCTCAGTGTTCCACCAAAGAAAACTCCAAAGCCCAACATTGCCAGGCTTCGGGCACTCTTTCTCTCTCTTTCTCCTTCAAAAAATAAATTTTCTTACCTGGTTATTGTGTTCAAAATATTTGATATCATTTGGATCTATTATCTCAAAGTAAAATTTACATAGATATGCTATTTCAAATCTCATAGTCTAGATCTCAATTCTGAAAAGTATCATTAAGCATTCTAGATCTAGCATAGGGAAATCGTTCGTTTTGCATGGCAAGTTAAAGAAAATCAGTAGGTTGCATGCTCTAGATTTTATTTTCTGTTTTAAAAATATTAAATCCAGAAATCAATGCATATTTCATTGGCTTCACAAACAGCAATCGAATATCCCAAGGAAAGCTTGCTTTCCTTCGTTCCTTTTTCACCTATTTAGCTAGTTTTAACTTAATCCTTTTTTAGTTAAGGTAGGATGATCCAAAGGTACTCTTGAAGTGATTTTGGGAATATTTTATTCTAAAATTATTGCTGGTTTTTAGCAGGTGTAACAGAAAATAAAAGAAGCTGCTTTTCGAAAGTGACCTCGGGAGCGTTCAAATCCCCCCAAGGGTCTCCCCTTTTACTAAAATTTAAAAATTTTGGAGAGTTGTAAGATCTTGGTTTCATCTCGTATAGGGACCAAGAGGTTTCTAATATTTCAGTTTTCTGATATTGTAACCAATAATAATAAAATAAAATATTTTTTGAGTAGGCTCTTTCGAGCCCGGTCCCCATATCCCCAGGGGGGATCTACGTCGGTTTCACTTTTTTGCATTTTTCCCTTTTTTCTGCTCTAGTTTAGTACTGACATGCATGATTGTATTCTTTGATATAATTTTTTATTAGTCCATATTTTAATTTCAAAATTAATCATACTACTTACCCCACGACTTCTTCATTGACCCACAAGGGGAAAGAGATGCGTGGTAGGACTAATTAGAAAACCGGTGTTGTATATCTTTGATTCCTTTTTCACAAATTGTTTCATTAGTCATAATAATATTAACCCCTCCTTGATTCCCTGATTGATATCCACTTGGATCAAAAGAGGTTCCTGGAGGGTTTTCTTTTTAACAAGAACACCTATTTTAAAATTTACTAAAAATAACGAAGACTCCAGTGTGTATGCTCTGTACTTGGATGTCGTTCATTTGATCAGTCAAGCTACATAAAAATCACTTGAGTGACTAGAATAATTAGAATTCACTCTCCCCAAATTGACAAACCATCAGGCGAAAATCCAATGCCTCGATCAAACCATTACGGTGGCAAAATACCCAAAGGAAGTGGGAACTCCTGAAAAGTGACCTCGGGGCACTGATCTTTGTTACACCTTTAGGTGCATTGTGAACAACAGCCTCAAAGACTCCATTCATCCCACATATTCCTTGCGGGTAGCTGTAACGGTTTAGTTTTGTACATACTTCAAGTACCCCCTGGGTATATCTGGAGTCCCCTTCCCTAAGTTAAATTACTCATCTTCTTACATTAATTTAAAAGTAACCAAGATACAATTGCACAACATTCATTCTGGCACTTGCAAGCACTCTTAATTGTTTTTTGACTCCATTTTCAAGGCACTGGTAAACTATTTATTTCTTTCAATCTATATGAAATTGGGTGTCATTTTCGTGCTTACTTGTGATTATCTCATCATGTTATTTGTTGTTTACAATTATTAAATCGAAAATCCTAAAAAACTTACTCTTTAATACCATCATAATACTAAATAATTTTTCATTAGTAACTTAATATGGTCTACCCCCTTTGGGTTCGTTAGGAGTTGAGCCTAAACGGAGGAGTCAAGAACAAGGTGATAGCCTTGACTCGAGACTTGCCCCCAAGGACACACCGAGTGGCTTGAAGATTTCTACCACGTAACCTAGGTGTGTGAAAGGCAACAACACTAACCAACTAGACTACAATGGAACCGACACCTGACCACATCCCCACCACACCAATCACTCCCGACCATTCACCATGACCACCACCTCCCAACCTAGAACTTGCAACCAAACCATCTGCACCTGAACCACCTCTACCTGAACCATCAGTACCAGCAATGTCTGTATCTAAACCCTCTGCACAAAATCCACTAGATACACACCCAGCTTCAGAACTCATCCCAGAGACCCAACTAGAAGTTCCACCAACCATTGCATACTAGCAACTAGACAATCCACTGCAATAAAATCAACCACTGAAAAGTATAAACCTTAGAGATGCACAAGTACAATAGCAAATAGAACAACATAGGGATAAGAGTAAGAGAGACAGAAAGAAAAAGGACCATAAAAAAGAATCACAATCGGCAATGGTCCACATTAGCCAACTTGGGTCGACCACTGCAGTCAATGCAACAAAGCTTAAGGACAGAGATTTGGGATAACTCTTGGAAAATCTGGCTATCAAAGCAAAAACAAGAAGCTAGACTAGACGAAAGGAGCTCGACGACACTACGAAGGAACAAGTCAAGTTCCTAATAAAATGCAGAAACCTAGAACAATATGTGATACCAGGACCAATGGAGGCCGACACCGACAAGCCACTTGAAAAGGCCTATCAGCTATTTGAAAACATTGTATCGGCCCTACATGTATAGATACAAAACACAAGAAAAGAACAAAAAGAAGAAACAGCTAGACTACTGATGCAGCAGCACACAACTTTCTCAGAAGCTTACAAAGTGCTTCAAGATCACATGGAGGAGTTTGTCATAATGGAAGGGGTACTACGAGACTGACCTGCTTATTACGAGCAATTTTTCCAACAGACTCGAAAGACTCGACAAGAAATTCAAGCACTAGAGAAAAGAATGAGCACAAAAGAAGCATTGAGAAGCACTATCGAAGATCAAATCATGCTCGAAACAGCCAAACTACAGAACCTCAAGCGACAAGCACACTAGTGGGTACAGCAGGCACTCCCAAGCTTGGACTAATTAGAAACCATCTGTCTGTAAATGAAAAGGCTTCTAAATACAGTAAAAGAGAAAGACCAGTTTATGGGTCCCAACATGGAAAGGATAGCAGACCTTTCCATTCAAGAAAAGATGTCGACGTTATCAATTATTGAAACACTAACCATCGACATGTAGAAAGTACTGCAAAATTTGACAGAATTCCAACATCAACTAGTCGTGACAGCAGAAGCAATTGTTGAATTCTATATACAGAAACAACCAACTATCCTACTTCACATCCAATAAAAGACAAACAAATAAATAACTACTTTAGACAGACAAAGAATTTTTTGAGTACCTCCCCTGTTTCTTCGAGACAAAGAACAGTTTTGTTCATGGGGGAGATGTTGGAGGAGCTAGTCAATAAGCCAACTAAGTCGATCAAATGACTAATTAGAGATTAGGTCGGCCACATAAGGTCGTGTCAGTTGATCGAACCAATAGGTAGTTATTTGTAACTGTTTGTAAATCATATATATTAGGCTATTGAGCCAGATGAGAACAGGTTTCAGTTCTTTGTTTTGTATGGACCCTTTCCCTATAATATAACCTGTTATTCCACATCTATGTTCGTATTTCTTGTCTCTAATATGTCTGTATTCTTTTAATGTGTATTATTGGTAACCCTTTGTGATTCGTGAGATTACAACACTATCTCATGATTCTTCTGGTCACAAGAAGTTCTACAGAGCCAACCTTTTTTCATGTTGGTTGTAGGCCTATCCTCCAAGTAGGTCTTCGTCTTCCACAGCACTTATATCTAACCATGATAGGAAACTCATTCACACATCATGTCAGAAAGGCTCTGCACTTAAATCTGACCATGATAGGAAAATTTATTCACACATCATGTTAGAAAGGCTCTGTACTTACATCTAACCATGATAAGAAACTTTATTCACACATCATGTTATAAAGGCTCTGCACTTACATTTGAACATGATAGGAAACTTTATTCACACATCATGTCAGAAAGGATCCACACTTACATCTAACCATGATAGGAAAATTTATTCACACATCATGTAAGAAAGGCTCTCAACCCCAGGCTGAGTATTCTTGGTAACTGACCAAGTACCTCCATTCTCCCAAAGAATGGTGTCGGGCACCCAATATGCAAGTGAATTACAACTAACATACAGAGTGTATAATATTTATTGTCAACCCAGGGAAGTCTTGTTTTTCAAGGATAACATGCACAGTATATTCTTAAACATGAAATCACTGTAATTGAACAATACTATCCTCTGTTCATCTATGCTCATCCCAAGAATCTAATTAATCTAGTTACCTTCTAAGGAATGCAATCACAATTACCTTCTTCTATGGCTTGGTCTAAAAATGGAAAAATAGAAGTCACATCTAAATTACAATTGCAGATAAAGGGAAATCCTATTCACACCACTTAATGATTAACTCAACTATTTAATCTAATTGTCCTAGGAATCCAAAAACATAAATTGAATATTGATCTAGGAATTCAAATTACAGAGATTGAGTTCAGCTGTTCTAGGAAATTGAAGTATAGGAATGAAATTTTGTAATCATAAAAATAAGAGTCAAACTGCAAAGATTCATGGAAACGACAACTAAAAGATATAAGGATGAACAGAGTTGTTACAATTGCCACATGAATTGTATAAGAAATAATTACCTACTCAGTCCACTGTCACACTATGCCACTACAGGTATCCAAGGAATGCAATCACGACACACTATAAATCCACACTTGTTACAGCTTCCTATGAAGAAATAAAATTAACATAACATCACACAACAAAATAATTGGAAAGGCCTAATTTTAACTCAGCAATTTCTGTGGAAGGTGGGCCCAGCCTTCACACAGAGATGCTGGCTGAACACACGTAAAAACCTTTAGATCAGAAGTAACTCCTTGTATTAAAATAAAGAGTGATTACACAATTCCTCCTCACAGCTAATACAATGAATTGATTATATGTTCAGCAACCCCCGGCTTGAAACAGTTCTCCATATTTATACAATGTAAATCATAACATCCTATCCTATTATGGGGTAGCCATGAAGATCCCTGATCTTCAGGCACCCTAAATGACAACTGTTGTTACAAACGTGGCAGGATGAAAAATAGGAAACATAGGAAAACTGCTAATCACCCCAGGAGTGATGACATCTTTAGATTACGGCTACACACAAGCAGCAATGCACTGTTGACCTCCAAATCTGATGCATTCTGTTATAGCTACCTTGACACAGCTTTCTATGGGATATCGCACTGGAACCGCATTCCTTGGGTAATGATAGGATGGATGGGGATCAGCTTGAGCGATGAATTCCCATCCTTTTCGTATCCTGTTCATCGCAATCTTCCTGTAGTCCATATATCTCAAAATACCTTTATAAACCATCATATGTTAGTGCATTGAGAGATACGAAGCCTTAATTATCACAATCATAAGTATTAATAAAATAAAACAATGACTAATCATACCTTGGTGGTTTGAAGAGTAAAGTGGGGGTAAAATGTTTATTTGGCATGCTCAATGGGGTAGGATAGAACAAGAAAAGGTAATTAAGGGTGGTCAAAAGACACCATTTCTGGGCCCAACATCTCCCCCCAACTGTCTTGTTGCATGTCCTCATGCAACAACCTCCATTACTCTGAATCTGAATCTTGCACTGAGCTCTGTTCATGGAGAGAAGAGAAGTTGTAGGGGAACTCAGACGTCCCTTCTTTTTCCATGAACCCTCTATGAGCAATCCAATATCTCTAGCATCGCTGCTTCTCTGCCTTGGTTAGTGAGAAGTCCATCCTATATGGTTTTTCCGACCACCAAATGAGGGGAAATTTAAATTTCAGACCCAACCAATTAACCCCACATTCCCTGATACATCCAACATAACCCTCGACCCTGGAAAGTGCCTATTCAAAATTCCTAAAATAATAAGGGTGTCTGATCCTGAGTATAGGAGAGGAAACCTGCCATCTGTGCTTACTTCCTTCCAATGCTGCTTGTTGGTGTATAGAAATATGGTTGGTACAAGTAGAAATAAATTCCTCCTACAATTCCATTATGTGCCTAGTCTGGATGGGGCATGAAAGCAAACTCCTGTGTCGAGCAAGAAGAATAACCGGATTCTGATGCTCACTTCGAACCCACAGGTTAGAGTGAGCTTCATTGTGAGAAAAGGTTTGAAAAGACCTTTCCCACTGAGCATGATTGCTCACAAAAGAAGCAAAGGCCCTCAACTAAACATCCCCTAAAAAAGAGACAGTATTTGAATGGCGGTCCAGAGGGAAAGCCATCTCATGCAAATATAATTCACACAGTAAATTTTGATCTTCAAAATTACTTCTTAAAAATGTTTCCAAAAATTTTGCAGAGGTCGTTATCTCAAATGACCTCCCTTCTTTCACAGCTCTCAACTTAAACCAAACAAACTGTTCAAATAGGAAGACAGGGTAAGAAGAAGAAGGTACCCTAGTGCCCAGGAGTTCTTGAGAGAGAGCACACATCTGCTCTTTTTCCTTCTACATAAACTGGAACTCTTTTAGCTCCCTTAAATTGCTCTGTAGCTCTTCCTCTCGAAGTCTCTGGGTCATATGTTCTTCTGCCCATTTCTCCTCCAGTCTCTTGATAATATTTTTATGCTCAATAAGGGAAATTATCCCTCCTTGGTATTCCTCCACCTGGCTCTTCCATTTTATTACCTCCATTCTCAGAATTGAGACTTTTGCTATAAGGTTCAGGATTTCTTCTTCATGATGCTCCTCCTTGTCAGAATCCAGGTCAATGAAGTTTCGAAGGGGATCAATCCACACCTTGTCGCATGATGTGCCACATTGGACACCCTGCACATCTGAAGCTATCTCGAGGGGTGCTGGTTCTTATGTGACAGCAACCTTTTCTAGATTCTCTTTAGCAACAACATCCACCACTCTTGGAGACACTAGTTCTTGTGTAACATCATCCTCTTTCTAGGGTTCTCTCGTGGCAATTTTGGTAGCTGACTGTGAGGACGTTGGTTCTTGTGGAGCAACTTCCTCCTAAATTTTAATTCCATTTTCTACCTGATTATCAGCTGCTATCTCAGCTAGAGGCTGTGAGGCTACTGGTTCTTGTGTGACAGAGCCCCGTTCTTCTTTTTCCTCCTGCTGCTGAGATTGGATTTCTTCTTCAGTATGCAGCTTCTCCTCAAGAATTTCAGTATCACCTGAGGATTGTGTTTGAACTTGTTCATCTTCACTCCAATGCATATCAGGAATGACATCCACTTCAGGGTTATTTTCTTGTTGCATTTCAAGAGTCCCTACTACAACCTTCAAGGATGTTGGTTCTTGTTTGACAACATCATGGCTCACTTCTTCATATCCTTGTTGTTGTGGCTCCTCTTCTATGATTTATATGTCATGGGACAATTCTGGAGTTGTAGTATAGAATTCTTTATTAAACTCCAGAGTGCCCTCAATCCCTGGTTCTCCTCCCATCTGGCCAGCCACTTGGACAAGCAGATTCAGGGATGCTAGTTTTTGTGTGATAGCACCCTGTTCAATCCCATCATTTCCTTACTATTATGGTTCCACTTCTATAATTTCTATGTCATGGGAGGACTCCGGGGTCATAGTGAAATATTCATCCCCACAATCAGGAATAACTTCATCCCTTGGTTCCTTTGTCCCAGATTTAATGGCAACTTCAGCAAGAATATTTAAAGATGCTGGTTCTTGTGTGACGACATCTTCTTTCTCTGCAACTTCCTCCATTGTAGGTGTAGACTGTTGTGTTGTAAAGGTATGAATTACAATCTTGTGGCCAGCTTCCTTAAATATTTCTCCACATGTGGGACATACCACTCTTTCTTCCTCATTGCTAGGCTCGATAGGATTTGGTCCCTCCAATTGATCCGCAGCCTCCAACAATGTGTGCAGCTTCCTTTCACCCTATTTTCTGCACGCTTCTTTCCAATTTTCCAATTCCATTCTGAGTGTTTGGAATTTCTCTTTTAATAGCCTATTTTCGAACATAATTCCTTCAATTTAGGGTTCTTCTTTGACCGGCCCTTGTGGGGCATCAATTGCCCTGGGCAATTTAGGGTTCTTCTTTGACCGGCCCTTGTGGGGCATCAATTGCCCTGGGTTCAAGAATGGGCAACTCAATTCGTGCTTCTAAGGTTGCCCATATTTTCCTTACTACTTTTGCTGCTGCAACCGACCTGGTTCTTTTCCTTCTTATTGGTGGAGACATCTTAATTTCATCATTTGATCTCTTCCTTTTTATTTGTGGTGCTGGAGTTTCTGGATTCACAGCTGAGGTAGAAGGAATGTTCCCAGTTCCATCATTTTCTTGTTCCTCAGGCTATTTTTCCTCAATGAAAGTTCCTCCCCACTCGGGTGAGGATTCAATGGTCACCAGCTCAGTATTTTCTTCTATTGCCATGGCTCTGTCATCTTCGGGTTCAATTGTCGCAGCATCTAATGCTGCTCCAATTTCACCCTCTGTTGTCAGAGCTACCCTGTTATTTAGTTCTTCCATAGGGTTTTTATGTACATATTCTCTCAATTGTTCTGCTTGTGCCCCTAGTTGATCCTCTGATCCAGTCTCATCTCCCCCCCAAACTATGTTGGAAGGGCTCTGACCCTCCTATTCTGCTTCATGTCCCCCCAACTATGGATGGACCTTCTCTTCTTCTATTGGGATACTGGGCAAAGGAGCGGGTTCCTGAACTTGAGCTGTAAATTGCTCCCAGGTTATATTGTGTTGAGCAAGGGTCCTTAAGATGATTAATTTAATGAGGCCATGGTGGATTAGTGAGGTGAGTGGATGTTTGGCAACTCGAACAAACCCCGCCATATGATACAAATCATTGAGCAAATAATATGGAATATTTAACAGAACCCTGTGACGGAGATGAGATAGTAAAGGGAATTCAGAATTATAGACAGTTTGGTACCTACCTTCACAGGTGATATATTTCTTGAGAAAAACAGCGACTTGATTCCATGGCTGTGGCAATGACTATAATACTATCCCCCTTTTTTTCATTTGAACCTGCTCCCCCTCTATTAGAAAGTCCTGTACTGCTGCAGTAGTGGAGACTCGACGTCCAAACCAAGGCCTTCCCACCTAAGGAATACCAGTGACCTCTGCCATAATGGCTTCAAAAACTTCAATGCACAATCCCCAAACCTCTGAGTGATTTTCTGTGAGGTTCAGAGAAAACTGTAAGGCTGCTTCACGGTGAAATCCATTCAGACGTTCGAAAAATTCCGTCCAATCGGCAGCTTGAAAGATAGCAAAGACTGCAGCGTTTCTCCTAAGCTCTCATGTGTTTGAAGGTTCATAACGAGCCAGAATCCCCATTTTTCTGACTTCGGAATTAGTTTGCAGTTCAATAGATTACAGACTCCAACAATGTAGGTTACATCACAGAGTATGCATGGACCGCTGAGAGGAGAGTTAGGCAAATTTGGAAAGTTTCAGTGCACCGGATTATTTGAAATTTTATTTCGAATTGGGAAAGGTGGCAGTTATTAGGTAGCATAATTAGTCTTTACATCGCACGGGTAGAGAGTTAATTGATGCAATAATGGGCATAAAAAGAGAGGTACGACTGACATTGTTAAATCATATTGATACTTAATCAAGTGGTTAATCAAAGCCATACCTGTGAAAATGCGCATTGGATGTCCTTCAGAGAATAATAGAACATATGGTTGTAGACATTGCGGAATCTGAACTTGTGCATTGTGCAATCATTAAATATAATCATTATTACGGAGGTACTGCAATAATTCTTTCCGTCGGTGAAGCAAAAACCATCGTGTCAAAGTGGTCGAAAATATGAGAAATATCACACTATGGGTCAAATTTTCGGCATGAGGAATTGGAGCCATGTCTAGAGGAGTTGATGTCGCGTAAAAATATCTACTAATAACACAGGAGTCACAGCTGTAGGTCATAAACAAATCGAAGCAGAGACGTGGCCTTCAATGCTAGAAAAATAAACTAAATATAGCAAAGTTGCAGCTACCGGAAAAGATGTCGTAGATGCTGAAAAAGATGTCGTAGCTGCCGAAAAAGATGTCACAACTGCCGAAAAAAAAGGGAAGAAAAATGTTAAGCGGACGGAAAGTGACTGCGCTGGAGCGACGGAAAACAGGTTTTATGGTAAAAAGTGCAACGGGGTCATAGCGTGTGGGAATGGAAGAAGGCGGAGTTTCATGATGTGGTGGCTTCCGGAAATGGTGTTGCAGCCATCGGAAAACGGTGTCACAACTACCGGAAAAGGTGTTGCAGCTGCCGGAAAATGGGTGTCACAACTGTCGGAAAATGGGTTGCAGCTACCGGAAAATGGGTGTCGCAGTTGCCGAAAAATGGGTGTCGCAATTGCCGAAAAAGGTGTCGCAGCTGCGACAAATTTACTTAAGGCAAAAGAAAAAGAAAAAAAATTCGTGGTGTGGGAAGGCATAGAAAAATGACTTCCGGTCGACAGGCCCGATCTGACCCTCATCCCTGGGCGCTTTCCTGCAAATTTTGGAAAAAAAATAGAAAAAAAAAAGAAAAAAAGATCAAGTGCAAAAAGAAAAGATAACATAACAAGAAAAAAACCAACAATTATTTATGTACAATGATTCATGCATGATTTACAGTGATTAATTAAATATTGACAGAGGCAGAGAGAAATTCTTGCCCTTGTGCTAGCTGGTAATCTGGATCAGTGGCAATTTGTGAGATAAATGCATCCTTTGAAATTGGTTTACGATACATTCGCAGGCTGTGAACATTACAAAATAATGGTATGCGATTTTCATCAATAGTTACCAAGTGGACTGTGCCGTTATCAAATACCATGTCTTCTAGGTATGGGCCCAGCCATCTTGTGCTTAATTTTCCCTTGAAATCTCTTTTGAATCTGGAATCGTATAATAGTGCCCAGTCTCCCTCACAGAAGACCTTATTTTTAATGAATCGGTCATGCCAATTGGATCTCTGTTGTTGAATTAACACTGTCTGGTCCACTGCAGCTAACCGATTCTCATCTAGTTCATTCAATTGATTCAATCTTCTTTTCTGGGCTTCAGTTACATCCAGGTTTACTTCGGTGGCCGTCTTCGGGGTCTTGATTTCAAATTCAATTGGGAATATGGCACTTTTTCCATACACTAAATCGTAAGGAGAGAAACCTGTGGTGTTACGCCAAGTGGTGCGATATGCCCATAGTGCTTCCAGAAGCCTGTCAGCCCAGTATCTACGATGTCTCTTAACTTTCTTGGTAAGGATGGCTTCAATAACTTTATTAGTGCTTTCCACCTAGCCATTTTCTTGGGGATGGTAAGGTGAAGCTACCCTATGCTGAACATGATACTTCCGTAGCAGAGCTTCAAATTGATTCGACATAAACTGTGGTCCCCCATCAGTAACTACTTCCTTAGGTACCCCAAAATGGTTAAATATTTCACTGTATAGAAAGTCGATCACAACCTGGTCGTTAGCCTTCGCCAGAGCTATAGCTTCTACCCATTTGGTCATATAATCAGTACAGACCAAGATGTAAGCTTTCTGTTTGGAATGAGGGCTGATAGGGCCAACGAAATCTAGAGCCCATCTATCAAATGGTTCAATTACTGATTGAGGTTGCAGAGGCATTTGATCTAATCTGTTGGGATGACCCATCCTTTGGCAGCTATCACAGGACTGAACATATCTTTTTGCATCCCTGAAAAAGAGTTGGCCAATAGTAGCCCATCCTTAGCGCTTTGTGTCCTGTCCTTCTGTCTGCAAAGTATCCCCCACAAGGTTCATCATGGAAAGCCTTCAGTATATGAAATATTTCATCTTCCCTTACACATCTTCTGATTTCAAGATCAGGACCTGTGTAAAAGAGATGACCGTTTACCCAACAATACCTGGCACTTCGCTGGATGATTTTTCTCTTTTCTCTTTTAGACATATGTGCTGAAAGCTTTCCTGCAACCAAGTAATTAGTGACATCTGCATGCCAAGGGGAATGAGCTGAAACTGCGAATAAATGTTCATCTGGAAAAGAGTCCTCAACGGGAAAATTATCATCACTGTTAGTGAAACGAGATAAAAAATCAGCGACAACATTTTCTTTTCCAGGTTTATCTAAGATGGTAATATCAAATTCCTGTAATAATAAGAGCCATCTAGTCACTCTGGCATTAGTGATAGGTTTGTTCATTAGATATTTAATGGCAGAGTGGTCAGTGTGCACAAATGTAGGATACCCAGTAATGTAGTGTCGAAATTTGTTAATGGAGTAGACAATAGCTAAGAATTCCTTTTTGGTGACAGTATAATTAAGTTCAGCAGGGGCTAATTTTTTACTAATATAATAAATTGCATAAGGTACTTGACCATCCTGCTGTCCTAAAACTGCTCCAATAGCGATATCAGAAGCATCTGAAGAAATGTGAAAGGGTAGGGTCCAATTGGGCCCTCTTAAGATAGGAGCTTTGGACAGCTTCTCCTTAAGCTTAAAAAACAATGTCTAGCATGCTTCACTCCAAACAAAATACACATCCTTCATTAACAATGAAAACGAAGGAGAACCAACTTTGGAAAAAATTTATATTAATCTTCGGTAGTATCCAGCATGTCCCAGAAAACTTCGCACCTCTTTTTGAGTTGCAAGAGTAGGTATATTTTTTATCACCTTGATTTTTGAGGGGTCCACCTGAATGCCATCAACAGAGATGAAGTGCCCCAATACTACTCCCTCACTCATCATCATATGGCACTTTTCAATGCTTAAAGAGAGTTGGGTCTATTCACAGCGAGTTAAAACTTTTTTCAAATTTTCCAATGCTTCTTCAAAATCATTTCCATAAGGAGTGAAATCATCCATAAAAATTTCCATACTGTCATTAACTAATTCAGAAAATATGCTAATTACAGCTCTTTGAAATGTTGCTGGTGCATTCCATAAACCAAAGGGAATCACTCTGTAAGAAAATGTTCCCCACGAACAAGTGAAGATAGTTTTATCTCGGTCTTCAAGAGAAATATGAATCTAATTGTACCTGCTAAACCCATCCAGGAAGGAGAAGAACTTCTTCCCTGATAGGGTGTCAAGTACTTGATCAATAAATGGCAAGGGAAAGTGGTCTTTTGTGTGGCTTTGTTCATCTCCCTATAGTCGACACAGACTCTCCATTTACCATTTTTCTTGGGTACAATTATGAGCGGGGAGACCCACTCGCTTTCTGAAATAGGATATATAAATCCTGCTTCAAAGAGTTTCTGAATTTCTTCCTTCACTATGTCCCTAAGATTGGGGTTCATTCATCGTTGAGGCTGACACATAGGCCGGGAGTCGCTTTTAATATAAATATGATGGGTGCATAGGTTAGAGGGAATACCCCTCATGTCTGTATACTCTCAGGTGAATGCCCCCTTGTGTTCTTTTAAGAGACTGATCAGGTGCTTCTATTCATCTAAGGAGAGGCTGGGGTTAATAGTCAAGGTTTCTCCAGACTCTACCTCAATGGGAATACTTTTCAAATTTTTCAATACTAGGATTATGTGTGTGTCACCAACTAGTGCTTCTTCTGTGAGATTTTCTTGTTCTTCCTTTCCCAGAGTAATGTTTAGGATTTGATAAACTTCTTTATTGATTGAGGTGGGTTCACTGATGAAGTTATTAATGGCATCATATCCAATTTCATCTTTAAAATTTAAGGCTTTCCCTATAGTTAATAATGGCTGAACACCCTCCTCTTCCTCTGGCTCCATCCAAAAAGAAGTTTCAGCTTCTAGACTCGGCCGATATGGAGGATAGAGAGTGAGGTTCTTAGTCTCGGTGCCATCGGATATGGTCATAGACCCAGATCGACAACTGATGCAAGCATCAGCTGTGGCCAACCAAGGCCTTCCTAGGATCAATGGGTGTCCTCCCAGCTGCGACTTAGGTTGTAAAACCAAGAAGTCAGCAGGATACTCCCAAAAGTCAACTGAGATGACAAGATCATCCAAAATTCCTTCAGGTTTAATGGTGGATCTATCTGCCAGTTCTAAAACAATGGGGGTCAGCCTAAGATTAGTAAACCCAAGTTTTCTTATAGTCTCAATTGTCATGACATTAATCGTTTCTCCTAAATCTACTAGTACGTTGGGTATCTGTGTATGCCCAATCTGCACAGTGACAGTGGGATTCCCAGTGTCGTCACACTTGGCCAATAGTGTTTTTCCTGTTATTAATGAAGATAATTTCCCTATGACGTGGACAGTGAGAGGATCTCTGGGCTTCCTCCCTGGTTTCTTTGTGCACAGGTCCTGAACAGTTCTAGCATAGATAGGTACATCTTGAAGAGCTTGAAGGAGGGGGATTTTAACATAAAGATTCTTTAACTCTCCTAAGAGGTTAAACTGAGGTTGTCCCCCTATCCTTGGTAGCATTAATCTCTCAAGATACGGTGGTTGCCTAATCAGCTGGGTAAGCTGCGTATTGCTGGATTTATCATTTTGTGTTTTAGCCATCCCATTTGTGGGATGTTCAGCATCTTCAATAATGGGGGTTGTATCGGATAGATGTTGTGGATTCACCCCTTCTTCATGTACAGAGGGTGGAACATATTCTATAATCATAGGCTCTACTATTTTCCCTGACCGTAAATGAATATCATTGCAAGGCACATGAGAAAGGGACTAGGTAGGCATGCTGATAGTCTCAAATTGATGGACTGTTTTATTGTTTGGGTTAGGATTAGGTTGAGCAGGCAGCTCAGGTCGTATCGGTACATTAGGGGTAGAATTGATCTGCAACTGCAGTTGCGACTGATGATGAGGGTATTGAGGATATTGAGGAGGATATAGTGGTTGTTGATGTGGATGTTGTTGAGGAAACTGGTTCCCTGGATGGAAATTTCTCCATCCAGGAGACCAAGAAGTAGGTTGGTGTGGTGGCTGTGTCCAGGGATTCCATGAGTTATAATTTTGTATTGAAGGTTGAGAAGGGTTCCACTGAGAATAAGTTGAAGGGACTTATGTATTCACATTTTTCATATTATTCCAAATGCTCATATTATTCAAAAATGGAAACGAGTCTGGGGTCATACCTTGGTTTTGAGGCTACTAAGGTTTCTTTTGTGCAATGAAGTAGGCTCATTCCACCTATGGAGTTGATGCCTGTAGAACGACCTTCACTTGGGGAAGTGAGGGGCATTATTTTGTGTCATGGTTCAGCTCACACAGCTGACACACATCTACCTTGTCAAGCGAGCACTCCCTTAGAGGGTGGTTCTTTCTACATTGAGGGTAGAACAGACCTAGTGTGAGGTCCTCTACTGCCTGTTTTTGCTTTTCCCTCAGGATGTCGATTTTCGAGGACATAGAGCTCATCATTTCTATTTTAAATTTTTCAAGGAAGTTTCCTATCTTTGCACGGGTGGCTCCTCCATTAGATGACTTCTGAGTTCTGTCGAAGACATCGCGTTCTAGCTTATCCCGTTTGTCCTGCCTTTTATGCTTGGAATATCCCCTGGATTACCTTTTGCATAATTCCACAATATTTTCGAAAGATTCCTTGGAGATATCACCCTTTCCTAACAATTTTAAAATATCTAGGAAATCATCCCTAATCCTACGAAGCAGGATTATCTTGAGCACATCTAACCCCATGTTCGTCTGTCCAGCTCTTTGCACGTTGTATAAGAGGCTTTCTACAAAATATTCCAGACTCTCATCTTCCTTCTGCACCATTTTGAACAATTCTTCTCTTTTGTCTTTGGTGCTACAATATTCCTGATATTTCTTCAGGAACACTTCTTTCATCCTATCCCAATTAGTGATAGTTCCACCTCCTAGGCTCATGAACCAGCGTAATGCATTGTCCTTCAGAGTGGCAGGGAAGAGATTCAGCTTTTGTGCATTGGTGACATAGTCGTAGCTGCAACAAAGGATATCAAACTTGAAAATAAATTCATTTGGGTCCTCTACCACTTTTCCATGGAAGCGAGGCAACACCGATGGTGATATATTTTTCATAGGGGTTGTCCCTTCTGGCTGCTAAATGGGGAATTGAATTGTAGTCACTATCCCTTCAGGCGGGGAATTATTTTCATGATGATGGTTTTCCCCCATTGCCTCTTCCTTGACAGATTCATGTCTATTACTCATTCCTTCTTCTGTTTTCTCTTCTTTGTTTCTCTCTTCGTTCGTTCCTTTGTTCCTCTCCTCGTTATTTTCTTCGTTCTTCTCCTCGTTCTTTTCTTCGTTCTTCCATTGATCAGCAATATTTTGGTGGAACTGTGTCCACTCTTCTTCAGTTACAACCTTCCCATAAATTTGGTAGATTGGGCTTCTACCAATAGATCCGGTTGTACCAGTTTTGTCCTCTCCTGCAGGGATATTTGAGGAAGTCACGGCTGCTCGTGTGTTCTCCACTATGGACCCTGACACTGGTGCCCCAGGATCGGTAGGGAATATTTTGATAGGATTTTCCTGATGGAAATCCCTGGTGGATGAATCATTTTTTCCAACAAGATCGTCAATGAATGTCCTTCTGCCCAATTGTGGACCTCGACCGCGACCTAAACCACCTTCACTGTTAGTATTTTGTGGGGTTTTGGGAGTCAAAAGATGATCACGCTTTACCCTTCTTGTATTCATGCAACCCAAATCATTACAACGAAAAATGGAAAATACTGAATAGAAACAATTATAGGATGCAACTAATGATGGTTTTTAATCTTTATCCTTCCCCGGCAACGGCGCCAAAATGTCGAGCACCCAATATGCAAGTGAATTACAACTAACATACAGAGTGTACAATATTTATTGTCAACCCGAGGAAGTCTTGTATTTCAAGGATAACATGCACAGTATATGCTTAAACATGAAAACACTGTAATTGAACAATACTATCCTCTATTCGGCTATGCTCATCCCAAGAATCTAACTAATCTAGTTACGTTCTAAGGAATGCAATCACAATTACCTTCTGCTATGGCTTGGTCTAAAAATGGAAAAATAAAAGTCATATCTAAATTACAATTGCAGATAAATGGAAATCCTGTTCACACCACTTAATGATTAACTCAACTATCTAATCTAATTGTCCTAGGAATCCAAAAACATAAATTGAATATTGATCTAGGAATTCAAAATACAGAGATTGAGTTCAGCTGTTCTAGGAAATTGAAGTACAGGAATGAAATTTTGTAATCATAAAAATAAGAGACAAGCTGCAAAGATTCATGGAAATGACAACTAAAAGATCTAAGGATGAACAGAGCTATTACAGTTACCACACAAATTGTATAAGAAATAATTACCTACTCGGTCAACTGTCACACTATGCCATTACAGGTATCCAAGGAATGCAATCACGACACATTGTAAATCCACACTTGTTACAGCTTCCTATGAATAAATAAAATTAACCTAACATCACACAACAAAATAATTGAAAAGGCCTAATTTTAACTCAGTGATCCCTGTGGAAGGTGGGCCCAGCCTTCACACAGAGATGCTGACTGAACACACATAAAAACCTTTAGATCAGAAGTAACTCCTTGTATTAAAAGACAGAGTGATTACACAATTCCTCCTCACAGCTAATACATTGAATTTATTATATGTTCAACAACCCTTAGCTCGAAACAGTTCTCCATATTTATACAATGTAAATCATAACATCTTATCCTATTATGGGGAAGCCATGAAGATCCCTGATCTTCAGGCGCCCTAAATGACAACAGCTGTTACAAACGTGGCAGGATTAAAAATAGGAAACATAGGAAAACTATTAATCACCCCAGGAGTGATGATATCTTCAGATTACGGCTACACACAAGCAGCAACGCACTGTTGACCTCCAAGTCTGACGCATTATGTTATAGCTACCTTGACACAACTTTGTCTGGGATATCGCACTGGAACCGCATTCCTTGGGTAATGATAGGATGGATGGGGATCAGCTTAAGCGATGAATTCCCATCCTTTTCGTAGCCTGTTCAGCCCAATCTTCTCACAGTCCATATATCTCAAAATACCTTTATAAACCATCATATGTTAGCGCATTGAGAGATATGAAGCCTTAATTATCACAATCATAACTATTAATAAAATAAAACAATGACTAATCATACATTGGTGGTTTGAAGAGTAGAGTGGGGGTAAAACGTTTATTTTGCATGCTCAATGGGGTAGGATAGAACAAGAAGAGGTAATTAAGGGTGGTCAAAAGAGGCCATTTCTAGGCCCAACAAATGGCATTCAACACTTATATTTGATCATGTAGGAACCAATCCTACATTCAAATCAAAATGGATCAGCACTCACATCTGACATGGAAGGAACCAATCCTCTCACCATGACAGAATGGCTCAGCCCTTACATCTGATCATGGAAGGAACCAATCCTTTCACCATGTCAGAATGGCTCACTGACTCATCACTTCCCTTTGAAGGGAACCTCGACCTGGAGAACACCAAGCTTCTCCCTGAAGTACTCAAACTTCACTCTGGCCAATGGATTCGTCAACACTTCAGTTATCTATTCATCCATCGCAACATATTGGAGCTTCACTACTCGTCTCTGCACCATATCCCTGATATAGTGATATTTGATCTCGATATGCTTCGACTTGTCATGGAACGCTGGCTTCTCAAAAAACTTCACACAACTCTCGTTGTCACAATATATACAAGTAGCATCTAACTGGAGATCAAATAAATTAGATAGTAGCTTCCTCATCCATACTACCTCGTGACTAGCTGAACAAGCTGCGACATACTCTACTTCAGCTGTACTCAGTGCCACGCAAGACTGTTTCCTGCTAAACCAAGAGATCACACATGATCCCATACTAAAGCACCACCCTAAAGTGCTCTTCCTATCGATGGCATTGCCTGCCCAATCTGAATCATCATAACCTTCCAGGTTAATCTTCTGATCAGCCTTATACTTGAGCCCATAATCAACTGTACCCTTTAGGTACCTCAGAATATGCTTTGCAGCAATCAAGTGAACATGTATCAGATCTGTCAGGAACTGGATCAAGGTGTTCACAGCAAAGCAAATATCGGGTCTCATATTCATCAGGTACATCAAAGACCCAATCATATGACGATACATCGTAGCATCAACCGACTCTGCTGAAGCATCACTCAATATCTTCAAGTTCGATGCCATAGTTATGGTCATGGCCTTGCAATCCATCATCCTGAATCTCTTCAGGATCTCTACTGTATACTTCCCTTGTCCCAGGGAAATTCCATCTGCATTCTACCACACCTCCATGCCTCGAAAATAGTGCATCATACCCAAGTCCTTCATTTCAAACTCAGCAGCAAGCTTTCTGTTCGTATAAGAAATCAACCCATCCATACTTGTCACAAACAGATCATCTACATACAGTAGGAGTATCACTGGGTTACCATATTCAACCTTGTAGTAAAGTTTGGAATCTGCTTTACTCTTGGTAAAGCCCAGACTGGATAGAAAGCTGTCAATTTTGTCGTACCATGTCCTGGGTGCCTGTTTCAAACCATAGAGGGCTTTCTTTAATTTAGACACATGAGATTCCCTGTCATATGTCTCAAAACCGAGTGGCTGCTCCACATACACTTCCTCTTCCACTACACCATTCAAGAAAGCAGTCTTAGCATCCATCTGGTGTATCTTCCATTTCATTACTGTAGCCAGAGCAAGTACTGATCTGATGGAAGTGTATCTAGCTACAAGTGCAAAATTTTCTTCATAATCTATTCCTTATTTCTGGGAGAAGCCACAAGCCACAAATCTTGCTTTATATTTTTCTATGCTACCATCTGTAGCATGTTTGATCTTGTACATCCATTTGGAACTTACAATAGACTTCCCTTTTGGTCTTGGGACAATATCCCACACATCATTCTTCATGATCGATTGATACTCCTTGATCATAGCATCTTTCCATTCTTTCCTTTCTGCTGCTTCTTCATTGTTGGAAGGTTCTTTATCGATGAAGTCACATAATAAGGCTACATATCCGGAGCAGGACCTGGTCCTTTTTCTTTCTTTGTGATTTTCTTATGGAGCACCATATCTTTCTACGCCTTAGATAGCTTCTCATACCCAAGCAGGTTTGATCTTGTGAGGATTCTTCTCCTGAGATGGATCTATAGGTTGTTGAGGTTCTTTATATTCTTCTTGAATTTCTTCATTCATGGTTGTGTCATGAATTCTGGGTGCTTCTGTTTCTCCAGGTTCTTCAGTGGGTCTCTTTCTGGATTTGTTGTAGGATGAGTCTTTGTCAAATCTTACATCCCTGTTGATGTTGATCTTCTTGAATCCTAGGAAGTATGTCCTGTAAGCCTTCAAACTTTTAGAGTATCCCACAAATATACCCTTCTTTCTTCAAGGATCTAACTTTGTCCTCTTTCCTTTTTGAAGGTGTATGTACACTGGACAACCGAATATTCTGAGATGGCTGACTTCTGATTTCTTGTCGGAAAAGACTTCTTCAGGTGTCTTTTTCTCGAGTAATCTGTGTGGAGTACAGTTCTGTACATACACTGTTGTTTTGGCATCTTTTGCCCATAGATGCATGGGAAGATCTTGATCATGAATCATTGCTCTTACAGCTTCCATGATCGTTCTATTCTTCCTTTCTGCAATCCCATTCTATTGTGGATATATGGAGTGGATAAATCCCTCTTAATCCCTGAATCTTTGCATAAATCTTTGAATTCATTTGATTTGAATTCTCCACCATTATCTAATCAAAAGGTCTTGATCTTATTTTTAGTGTGGTTCTCGATCAAGGATTTGAATTCCTTGAACTTGCTGAATACTTCATATTTGTTCTTCAAGAAGTATATCCATGTCTTCCTAGAAAAATCATTAATAAAAGATACATAGTATACATACTCGCTTAATGAATTGGATGACATTGGGCCACATACATCGGAGTGAATGATTTCCAAGATTCATTTTGCCTTGCTCTCGCTACTTGGAAATGTCTTATTTGTGTTCTTTCCTTTTGCACATCCTTTCCAGACCTTGTCATGCTTTGTTTGAATTTATGGAAGTCCTTCAACATCTTTGCTTGCAATTCATAGTGCTTTGTAATGCACATGTGCAAGACTTCTATTCCAAAGTTCATTTGGTTCTATCGATTCATGGATCAAGGCTTGTTCTGGATGGTCCTTCAATTTGTATAGACCTCTGTCTTGTTCCCCAACCACTACGGCATCATCAATACTCTTCCCTTTTGTCCACATGAGAACTTGGCCATCTATAAATGCAACCCTCATTCCTTTTGCATCTAATGCAGATATGGAGAAAAGGTTCTTCTTTAGTCCCGGTACAAACAATACATCCTTCATCGTCATAGAATTTCCAGAGTCTAGCTTATAGGAGGATTCCCCACTACCTTTTATTGGATACTAGTAGTCATCTCCAAGCTTCACCTTGTGGGGTGATTCATGTTCTGATAGTTTCACAAAGGATTATTTGAATCCTGTCATATATTTGGAAGCCCCACTATCTATAATCCAATCATTGCTTCCATGTGTGATGTTTCCCACTAGAGCGGAAATCAAGACATATTCTTCATCACTTGAAGAATCATCACTTTCTTGCTTAATTATTTTTCTTGAGGGTTCATCATCTTCTACAACATGAGCATGATGTCTTCTCATGTTTCCCTTCTTCTTGTGAGAGACATTTGAAATCTTAGGACATTCTTTAGCATAGTGTCCTTTTTCATCACATATAAAACATCTGAATCTACGTCGATTCTTATTAGATTTATTAGGATGAGAATGCTTACCTTTGTGATGATTTGTTTTGCTCTTCTTAGATTGTACTATGAGAGCTTGATCTTCACTTCCCATCTTTTCTTCTCGAGCTATTATTCAAGCTTTTTCTTGAGAGCATTCTTCTCATAGTCTGTTGAACTTGACTAGCTTCTTTTTGGCACAGATCCCTTGAATAAAGGAGTCCCATGATCTAGGGAGACCATTCAAGGTGGTCATTACAATCTCTCCATTATCCACTTCTTCATCCACTGCTTCAAGTTGTTCTTTGATCTGGGAGACCCTTGTGAAGTATGACTGTATAGTCTCCACAATCTAGATCTTCACATTCTTCAACCGGTTCCTCAAATTCATCTTCTAATTTATGTTCTTTCCTTCAAACAGTTTGGTCACGGCATCAAACATAGCTTTAGGTGTCTTTAGGAAGGACACCTATAGTATGAGGTGATCCTTGATTGAATCAGCAATCTCTTAGCCATGACCAATTTCTTCTTGTGTAAGGCTTTAGCCTCATCTCCCTTTGGAACTGGAACCTCTTCATTGATGTAAGAGTCTGACTCATTTTCTTCCAGGACCAGGGAGATCCTATACTTTCAGGCTCAGACGTTATCAGCTCCCTCAATATTTTCATCAAGCTTGGTATGATGAGACATCTTAAATGAGAACCTCAAATGGAAATACAAAATATTTAGATCTTAACAGGTTAAGATGTCGGATCTGGATCTGGAGCTGAATTTTTGTAGTGCTAGTTTAAGAGCAGATTAGGGTTTGACTTTCCTGGAGTTTTTTCTGACCAAAGGTTTTGATCTTGATCTCTAAACTTCAATTTTGAGGAGGAGATCAATCTAGGCCTGGGCTCACTCAAAAATTTCACTTCTGTGGAAAGCCCTAATTTTTGGCAGGAGTGTCGGGTCAAAAATTGAAAATGCTCTGAATTAGATTCTGCTTCGACAAAAAGATACGCCCTAGACAGGAGAGTCATCCCAACCTTATTTTGCTGAAAATATGTGGAGAGAGATCCAAAAAGTAGGAATCCCTAGTTTTTGCAGCTGCACAGTGTCTTATTCTCGGGTTAGCTCTGATACCATGTTAGATTTTAACATTTAATCTAGCATTATATTAGGATCTTTAACTGAGAGAATAACAAGCACAACAATCAAAGATAAGAGAAAATGAACACAATTTTTTTCCTCAGGGAAACCATAAATGGAGAAAACCACATAAATTTCTCAGAGATAGAATCAGCACCAAAACAAAGCCCCAAAATAGTAAGATGATCTTCCGACAACACTAGTCTCTCTCTCTCTTGTCATAGCTACTTCTTTTCCCTCAGCTATGCGCTACAACTGAGTGTAACATCCCTAACCCTTCGACCGGGCAAGAGGATGCTACTATACATCAAAACATCTGGGGATCTAGCCCCATGAACATGAAGATACATAAATATATTGCTGAAGCATGATACTTAAAACATAAAACATATTACGAATCATAGTCATTCATATACACAATGGAAGCAAAACATATCAATTAGCATTCATGCATATACGGATCAGCATTTAACATGTATAAAATCATTCATCAATGGTAATTATAATTGAAGATACAAGTTAGGAAAGAATACTTATCTTATAAAGAGCTTGTTTTGCAACCAACTATGTCATTGTGACGTTCCACCTAACCATAGGCCTGCGTGCTCTTTAATCTCTCAGCAACGCTGCCACCCTTGAGTCGAGCATGATTCCCAAAGGAATAAGGAAGTAACAGGATTACACATAGCCAAGGATAACAACACCACTAGGGTACACAGTTTAGCCAAGCCAACACAGTTGGGTTTATCAGGCGAACAACGGATCATCCAAGCCAACAAAGTTGGGTTTATCAGGCCATCCAGGAGCTAGGAAATTCTAATGCTAAGCTGATGCACTAACACCAAAACCAGACTGGCCTCTAGAACACCCACACACACCCAACACAAGGAAATCAGCCCTTTCTCTACAATGCAGTCCCTCAAACCCTGATATCCCTTCCAGTGCTATTCAGTGGTTGTGGAGAAGAAAGCCAGCTCAATAGTTCTGTCTGTGTGGTTCTCAATCCAGCAGGTTTATCAAGCACCTCAGGCCCTCATTCACCACTCCAATGCAGTCCGAGGAAAAAACCACTACATGCAAGCAGCCAAACAGCTATTCAAGCTTTTACCAAGGAAAACACAGTCCAGCAATCGTGGCCATTAATATCCCACGAGCAACTCTAAGCCCACAACACACAATCTTCACTGCAATCACTAAAGGAAAATACACAGACCAGAAAATGAAAAGAGAACCGATTCTCAATCTATGTGTGAGGGGAGCAAGACATAGCTAAAACACATAGGTGGAAATGAATCACGACCATGATTCCATGATGGAATAATAGCTAACGAACCACAGAGGAAACACAGCATTCTAACGCAAAATCTACATTGTACAAGAAAAACACGATCGACAATTCGTGAAGGAAGATGCCACTAATGATTGGTGAGGAAAATCACAACAGTCTAACAATGGAAGGAAGAGACCAACACTCTCTGTGAACAGTGGAATAAAATTCACAGACTAGCGATCTTGAGAGAAAAGCGAACCCCAAAAAATGGAATGTGTATTCCTTTAACTCAGTCCACGTGAGGTGAATGAACAGCCAACATTCAGATAGTGGACCGACCATCCGCAATTCAAAAGGTGCATCATGTAGAGAGTGTAGGCTCATGGGGAGAATGGCAATCATGGCGTAGTGGTCTTGCTGTCAGCAAATAGACGCCCCACTAACAACAGAACAATGAAGGGTGGTGGTTGGATGAGAAAAGGGAGGGTGAGTGAAGAGAGTGGTGACACATGGATTTTCCCCTCCATGGCTTAGGATTTAGCTTTCCCCTACCTTACCCTTAGGAAATCATGCCCCTTCTCAATTTAGTTGCAGTGAACATAGCTGGCTGGATTCAATTAATTAAGATGCATATTTACATGATGCCACAACTTAATATGTATGCCACATGTCTCGATATACCATCGGTGACCATTTCAATCGAAAACATAGCATAACCAAATCATGGTGGGGACTTGGCCTTTAGCTCCACACCATGATTATTTACAATATGTGTATCATGTATATTAACGCAAAATGGGGTCAAAACCGGGGTGTTACACTGAGTGTGAGTGAGTGTGTGATAAATAGAGAGTCTCACTCTCTATTTATACTAATTCCTGGCTTGACAATAACTAACCAGGCCTGAATTCACTAGGAGAGTCTAATAACCCTAGGGCCCCACAACTGCGGGGAATTTAACCCTTGATCAATAGGAGGGTTACCCACAATGACTTTACATGACTTGTTTACATTATTGAATCTCCCGATAGGAACATCGAGGCATGACATGACTGAAATACATTACAGACACTTCCTGGAATAAACATCAGGGTAAAATACATAAAATATATAAGTGAATACATTCCAAGGTTACAATTACATCGACAGGGAATGTCAAGGACCACATTATGCCAAGTATTTTCCAAATAGAAAAGAGAACTTCAGCAACTTGCATACCATTCAAGAAGAGGAAACAAGTGGAGATGGTGCATGAGCAATATATTTTTTTATCTTGTTGAATGCATTCTTCTCCAAATCAGTCCATTTGAACTGCACACTCTATTTAACCATTTGCTGCAAAGGTTTGACGATTTGAGCAAAGTCTGGTACAAACATTCACACAAAGTTGATTGTCCCCATAAAAGATTGCATACCTTTTTTATTATGGGGTAAAGGGATCTGTTCTATGGTTCTAATCCTCTCCGGGTCTATGGAGATCTCTTTCTTATAAATGACATGACCAAGTAGCTTTCCTTCCATGACTGCAAACACACATTTTTTGGGATTTAATGAAATGCCATATTTCCGGCAACGCTCAAAAATATGTTTTAGATGAAATGTATGCTCTTCTCTCTTTTTCGAAAATATTGTAACATCATCTAGATAAAATACAACACTATGACCAATAAAACCATGGAAATCTATATCCATGGCCCTCTGGAATGTAGCTCCAACATTAATAAGTCCAAAGGGAATCCTCCTATACACAAAAGTTCCCCACTTGGTTCTGAAAGTGGTCTTAAGCCTGTATTCTTTTGCTACTAGTACTTGATTATAACCGGAGAATCCATCCTGTAGAGATAATAGTTCAGAAACTTAGACCGTCTATAGTATTTGTTCCATGGGTGACATAGGATAATTATCTTTATCTGATGCATGATTACGATTTATGAAATCTACGCAAATTTTGATCTCACTAGACTTTTTCCACACCGGTACCAAATTAGAGACCAATTCTGAATGTCTGACTTTGAATATGATTTTAGCATCTAGCAGTTTTTTCACTTCACTTTGAATTAGTGGAGTCAAGCTTTGGATGCATTTTTATCAGGGGCTGCTGATAAGGTTTGACTCCGACCTTGATCAAAATCACATGTTGTATAATTTTAGTGTCATACGTCTTTAGGTCTTCATAAGTCCAAGAAAATACATCTTTAAACTATCTAAATAAGCTGACGAACTTACTCCTTTCACCGAGAGAACAACACTTCCCCAAATTTACATATTTGGGTTCAGCTTCAGTTCCTAAATTTATCACCTCGAATTGTAAAGATGAGATATGAGTCTTGACACTCGCTGGCTTTCTGAACTTGTTATCTAAATCAAACATCTGTTCTAAGGTCCTAACTCCTTTTGGAATAAATTTCTCGAACTTTAACTCCGCTTGATGTTCTTCATCATCTATTATTGCTCCTTTGAAAGTATCATCATTCATCAAACACTCCAAGATTTTCTAATCATTGTCGAAAACCCTTAGATTTGTGATGTTATCTGGAACAAAAGGCCTGAAAAGCAATTCAATAGAGCATATATTATTTGAAGGTACTAATCTTGCAGCTGAGGTAGCTAGTAAATCAATTGCTGCATTCTTTAATCTAGGAATTGACACAATATTGAATGCATGAGAACTTATCAGCAAATCCCAAACTTCATTTTTGTAAGCTTTCAAATGTGGTGAAATGCAGTGTATTTTGTTCCAAATTTGCTTAACAACGATTTGAGAATCTCCATATACTTTCATATTTTTTACTTTCAATTCTATCGCTTTTTTAAGTCCCTGAACTAGCGCTTCGTATTCGGCTATGTTATTTGTGCATTCGAATTCTAACCTACATGAAAGAAAAATTTTATTTTTTTCTGGATCAATCAAGACATAGCCAACCCCTGATCCTTCTAAGGTTTTAGAACCATCAAAATAAAGAATCCAAAAACTTTCTACTTCTGCTGAATTTGAATTATGAAATACATCTGAAACTAAATCTACTATGTTACAGTCAGTCTCATCATCCCATGAAAATCCAAGGAGATCAGGTTTGATATCAGATATACTGCTAGCTTCTTCAGCTTGGTAATTTCACGGTTCAATTTCAATGAAATATGTTGATGTATATGTAACTTCGGAATGTATTCTTCTATGTATCCTATGTATTGTAACCCGATGTTTATTCCAGGATGTTTCTATTATGTATTTGAGTCATGTGGTCATACCCCGATGTTCCAATCGGGAGGATTAATAATGTAAACAAATCATATCAAGTCAGTAGGTAAGTCTTCACAGTTTTGGGGCACTTGAGTTATTATACACTAATTAAGGTGTAGGCTCGAGTAGTAATTATTAGGGTTGATCCTACGTGTGAAATGGAAACTTAAGTGAATGGACTAATATAAATAGAGATTGTGTGTCTCTCTATTTATCACTTGTGAAGTACATCACTTGCTCTCTCAAGTGTGGCGCACCTTTGGAGAAGGAAATACTTTGGCTTGACAGAAGACAGAAGGCTACTGCTGTTTTGGGAGATGTCTTATTGTTTTGGTTTTGATTCTATCTTAGAGGAAGTTGTAGGGTTTTCTCCTTTATGGTTTCCCCGAGGAAAACTCTTTGTGTCTCTTGTCTCTTGTGATGTGCTCATGTTTTATTGCTGTACTTGTTATTCTCTCAGTGAAAAGATCCTAAGATCATAATGCTAGCTTAATTGATGAAAAACTAACATGATATCAGAGCTAACCTGAGAAGAAGACATTGTGCAGCTATAGGAACTAGGGATTCCTAGTTTTTGGATCTTCCTCCACAAATTTTCAGCAAAAGTAAGGTGGAACAACTCTCCTCCTTAGGGCGCATCTTTCTGTCAAAGCGGAATTTGATTCCGAGCATTTTCAGTCTTCGATGCGGAAATTAGGGCTTTCTACAGAAGATGAATTTTTGAGTGATACCAGGATAGGGTTATTCTCCTCATCAAAACCGAATTTTAGAGACCTGGATCAAGAAATTTGGTTAGCTGAAACTCCAGGAAAGTCAAACCCTAGTTTGACCCTGAGCTAGGAGAAACCCTAAATACTAAAACTGCTAAGTTTTGGTATAGTAGCTATATTTCGAGATTGGAGAAGTATAAGAATATAAAAATTGTAGGGGATGAAGATAAAATCCTGATGAACACTGTGTCCAAAAATCAGCCTCGGATTCGCTATATTCTGGGAGATATGATCTCTCCAAGTTAGGGCTCCATCCTCTTCCAGAAATCATCCATAAACATGACACCTGGGGAGATCTGAAATATATTGGGCTACAGAGGTCCAAATGGAATTCCCGAAGATGTTCCAGAAATGGCACGGAATTTAATTTCTGTGGTCCGAATATCAGACTCAGAAGATGAACCAGTGACACGTGGTAGTCCGTACAAATTCACTGTTCTGAACAGTCCTGTAACAGGTCACTTTGGGAAAAGGATAATAAATCCCAAATAGTGAAACCAATTCTGATGAAACCTATTGTTTTGGATCAGGGACATGTTAGGTTACCTCAGTGAGAAATTTCAGACACAGAGGATCAGTAATTTCAGATATATAACAGAAACAGTAACAGGCATTTCTGCAGAAGAAATCAGTAAATTAGGGCTTCCTGTTTCGGGAGCTTCCCTCCACTGTTTTCAGAAAAGGAGTACATTGGACAGCTCCATTTGAAGAGATCTATTTGTTTTTTCAATCATATCTGAAATTTTCCAAGTTTTGAAAATTAGGGTTTCTGCGACAAACCCTAGATCAGCGAACTCCGGGACAAGGACGGACACCTCAAATCGGCAAGATCTAATCCTTTGCTATTTCCATTTGAGGTTCTCATTTCAATGTGATATATCACATCAGCTTGGTGACAAGCTTGGGGAAGTTGACAACTTCCAAACAGAGAAGTATTTGATCTCTCTGAAGAAAATGGATTGGACACCTACATGAGTATAGAGGTTCCAGTTTTAGAGGGAGATGAGGTTAGAAGCCTTTCACAAGAAGGACTTGGTCAAGGTCAAAGAAGACATCATGATCATGCTACAGAGGATGATGAACCATCCAAAAGAGATCCAGACATGAAAGTGAAGATTCTTCAAGTGAGGATGAATATGTTCTGATATCAGCTCTCATAGGTAACATTACTCATGGAAGTGATGATTGGTTGATAGACAGTGGTGCTTCCAAACATATGACAAGATTCAAGGAATCCTTTGTAAGACTCTCAGAACATGAATCACCTCACAAGGTGAAACTAGGAGATGACTACCAATATCCAATAAAAGGTAGTGGGGAATCTTCATACAAGCTAGACTCTGGTAAGTCTCTAACAATGAAAGAAGTATTGTTTGTTCCAGGATTCAAGAAGAACCTTCTCTCCATTTCAGCATTGATGTAAAAGGAATGCGGATTTCATTCATAGATGGTCAAGTCATCATATGGCTAAAAGGAAAGACTATCGATGATGCGGTAGTGATTAGAGAACAAGAAGAAGGCTTGTACAAATTGAAGGGATATCCAGAATAAGCCTTGATCCATGATACGGTAGAGCCAAATGAGCTTTGGCATAGAAGGCTTGCACATGTACATTACAGAGCACTACCTATTGCAAGCAAAGCTGTTGAAGGTCTTCCATAATTTCAAGCTATTTGAAGGGAAGAACAAAATCAGAATATGACTTAAAGAAACCAGTTGAATAATGTGAAGATCCAAAATGCAGAGACCATACAGTCATAAGAGTCTCTCAAATCAAATAACAACTTGAAGTGGTAAAAGAAGAAGTGAAGAATGCAGAAGTGGTGATGGCCACCTTGAATTGCCTCCCAGGATCGTGGAATTCATTCATTCAAAGAATGTGTTCCAGAAGGAAGTGATTACTTTCAGCTGACTCTAGGAAGAAAAAGAAGCTTGACTCATAAGAAGAGAAGAGAAGATGGAAGCAAATGAAGATCAAGATCTCACCATCCAAAGAAGATCCCTCAAGCAATGAGGAATATGAAGAAATCAGCTCTTGAAGAACCTCTTATCCACCTCAGCATTTGGATAAGAAACGATGCAACTATGAATGAAGAAGACGATGAAGCTGAAGGCTCAAGAAGGAGTCTACCCTATAAACAAATAAAGATAAGTATTCAATTGTCATTTCATGATATTATTTTGTTATGCATTTGTTTATATTCAGTTATTGTATTATGCATGATAGGATTTTTGCATTAATGACAGTATACTACTAATATGCATGTGATGGGTAAGTAGCTCATGGGGCTATAAAAATTCTCCATTGCTACTTATCTAGAATGAAACCTCTTTGCTGACATATTGGATTAGTGCACAATCTCAATGTTGTCCTGGTAGAGATGGAAGGCATCTAGAAAGTTTCAATGAGATATGGATGAATGTTGTATTGGCTAAAGTAGTTGCATGATCATATATTTATGCATAAGTGTTTGCCAGTATAAATATTCCTTACAAAATGTTTCTAACCATACAATTGCATTTGAATTGTAGGAAATATCGCATACATAATCGCCTACAAGCAAATAAGAATGAATACTTGTTCCGAAGAACAAGTGACGACAGTTCAAAGACAAAGAATAATATGACGAGTGCAGTGACATCATTGATGCAGAACCTTCCAGCCACCAAGAAGAAAGGGAAGATTAGTTCAAGAAGAATGATGTCTAGGCGTAGTATCGAGACCTGAAGAGAAGTTCATAGTTCCATCATGCAGTAGATGGAAACATCGTGGGATACAAAGAAAGATTCGTAGCATGATGCTTCTCATGAAGAGAATGAATAGTCTACAAAGAAACATTTACAGATCATAGAAGTGAAGTCACATGACATGCATAATCATGTGTGCAAATGAAAGAAGGCCTTGTACGAGTTCAAAAGACACCCATGGGATAACACATGCATGATGAGCTTGATGAATATATTAACCTTTGCTACAAGGTTGATAGAGGATGACAAGCTCTCAGATGGATGCAAGATGAACTTTTGAAGAAGTTCAAAATAGAGGATCTTAGTATCCAGTGATCCTAGATGGATACTACTTGTCACTCCAGTACAGAATGTTTCAGTTCATAGAGTATGGAAGACAGAGGGAGTATGATGCTCTGCTTCAGAGGGAGTGATTGCAGAAGATCCTGAGGTTCGACATGGTACGACAGGATGGGCAGATTACTGATGATTCTAGGCTTTACTGAGAGTAAAGTGGATTCCAACCTTTGATCCAAGGTTGAAGGTGGAAGACCAGTGATGCTCCTGTTATGTGTCGATGCACTATTGTTCTAGGTATGGAAGTGTGGCAGAATACAGATGGGATCTTCCTTGGACAAGGGAAGTATGCAGTAGAGATCCTGAAGAGGTTCGGGATGATGGACTGCAAAGCTATGGCTACACCTATGGCATCAAACCTGAAGCTATTGAGTGATGCTTCATCAGAGTCGGTTGATGCCATGATGTATCGTCAGATGATTGGGTCATTGATGTACCTGACGAACACGAGACCAGACATTTGCTTTGCTGTGAACACCTTGAGCCAATACTTGACAGATCCGAGAAGTGTTCACTTGATTGCTGCAAAGCATATTCTGAGGTACCTGAAGGGTACGGTTGATTATGGGCTCAAGTATGATGCGAATCAGAAGATTAACCTGGAGGGTTATGTTGATTCAGATTGGGTAAGCAGTGCCATCGACAGGAAGAGTACTTCAGGATGTTGCTTCAGTTTGGGATCAGGTGTGATCTCTTGGTTTAGCAGGAAGCAATCCTGTGTGGCACTAAGTACAGCTGAAGCTAGAGTATGTCGCAGCTTGTTCAGCTAGTTGTGAGGTAGTAGTTCTGGTATATTTGATCTCCAGTTGGATGCTACTTGTATACATTGTGACAACCAGAGTTGTGTGAAGTTGTCAGAGAATCCTGTGTTCCATGACAGGTCAAAGCATATCAATATCAAATATCACTATATCAGGGATATGGTGCAGAGAGGAGCAGTGAAGCTCCTGTATGTTGCGACGGAGGAACATATAGCTGATGTATTGATGAAGCCATTGGCTAGGCTGAAGTTTGAGTACTTCAGAGAGAGACTTGGTGTTCTCCAGATCGAGGATTCCTCCTAGAGACAGTGATGAGACCCATAGCCATTCTGACATGGTGAGAGGATTGGTTCCTTCCATGGTCAGATGTAAGGGCTAAGCCATTCCGTCATGATGAGAGGATTGGTTCCTTCCATGACTGATATGAGTGCTGAGATCTATAGCCATTCTGACGAGCAGGTCATATATAAGGGCTGAACCATTATGTTCATGGCTAAAGGATTAAGTTCCTTCCATGTCAGATGTGAGTGTTGGCCATTCCGACGAGCAGGTCGGATATAAGTGCAGTGCCATTCTGACATGGTGAGAGGATTGGTTCCTTCCATGGTCAGATGTAAGGGCAGTGACATGGTGAGAGGATTGGTTCCTTCCATGGGAAGGATTCCACATCCAGCATGAAAAAGGGCTGGCTCTGTGATACCACATCTGGTATGAAAAAGGACCAGCTCTGTGATGCCTCATCTAGTATGAAAAAGGACTAGCTCTGGGAAGACTCATCAGGTTTGAAAAAGGACTAGCTCTGAAGTGGATGCCACATCTGGTATGAAAAAGGACCATCTCTGTGATGCCTCATCTAGTATGAAAAAGGACTAGCTCTGGGAAG
>LPNX010376982.1:89571-112614 GCA_001517045.1 Pseudotsuga menziesii
GCTATCTTAATTGATGAAAAACTAACAAAATATCCCAACACAGAATTTATTGGTTCATTTTTTCCTTCTAACTGAGTCACATTATATTTCATTTGAGGCTCTCGTAACACTTTTATCTGATTTTTACATCCTTTAAAAGGACACCACAAATGTGACCAATCTGATGCAAAATATCCTTCTAACCTTGCTGACTAGTCTCAGCTCAAAACAAAACCATAAGCATCTAGTATGTCTGTTAATACAATTTCAATGTACTGACATACCCTCTCATCTACGAATAAACGAATCAGAACATCCTCCATTTCTCCTATTACTTTTACTATTGTTCTGTCTAATTGAAGAACTTGTCCAGTGGTTGGTTTAGGTTGACCATTGATTTGCTTGCAGACTGAACATGGCATAACATTGACTGATGCTCCTAATTCCACTAAACAGTTATGCACATTATAGTTGAAAATTTCAAAGGTTAGGAGAAATGCTGGAGTTTTATACCTATATTTTCCTCCTAAACATGCCTCACCAATCTCTTCCTCAGGTTGGTTGTCACTTGGAGGCTCCTCCTCTTGTGTGTCTAGTGCTTTTAAAAGCTTCTCCTTTTGCTAAGGTAAATTGCACATTTCAAACAATGAGATATTTGCTTTAACCTTTTTAATGTCTTCCACAACATCATATCCCATCTCATGTTCCTTGAGATTATTCTTAACATTGTCAGTTTTACTTTCAGTAGGGTGTACAGGTGTATTGACTTTCTTAGGATCCTGATTTGAAATGACAAATTCAGGTATTTTAACAGATGAAGTGTTGTTCTTTATCTTCTTCATGTTTTCTTGAAGTTTCTTAATATCTGGAAGTATTGAATTATCTTCTTTTAACGGATTCTGACTTCTTGTTGTTACATTAGTTTCGGGTGTTTCTTCTTTTTCAAGGAGGTCTTCATCTTCCATGTTAAACATAGAAACACATTCCCATCAAACCAAGGTATCTTCCTCTTGTGTTTCTATGGGTTCATGATCTTTCCATTTCTCCTCCTCAGTTTCTGTCAGCTTGGAATCCAATAATTGGTTCATCACTAATGTCATAGAATTAATCCATTGTGGAAAATTCTTCTTAGAATGAGGTTGTTGATGGAACGTACAAAAATTTTCCATGCCTACATTGGTCAGATTCATTGCTGAAGGACGTGTGGAGGAGGTTTAGGTTGACTAATGTCTTCTCTTTTTTTATAATAAGGCTTATATTTTTTGTGAGCCTCCTTTTCCTTTTCTAAATCAATCGCCTGGTTTGATAACCTCTGCATCATCTTTACCATCCCATCTAAATCATGTGATCGTTCATCCTTAGGTTTAGTTAATAATAATGGATTTTTGTTTCTGTAAGTTCTTTCATTTGACTGCATAGGATAGTGCTCTATGCTTTCCATTTCTTCCTCTACCTTCTTAGCTTCCTCATAATTTTCTACCAAGGTGGGTCTAACCGATCTCTTGGCAAACATGGTTAGATCTAGACCAAGAGTTGAGGTATAGTACTCAATCAGGGCATGCACAGATGGTTTGTTAGCTGCACTAAATTTGTTTAAGTAAGCAGCAAATCTTTGAGTGAAGTTATGTACTTTTTCTTTCTTTTCCTTCTTTAAAGAAATTAACCCCTTCATTAAAGTTGCATGAGTTTTCTGAATTCCATATTTTCTTCTCAACAATCTCTGCAAAATATTCCAATTTATGATCGAATTTGCGAGTAAGGAAAAATACCATGAAGCTGCTTTTCCTTTCAGGGTATGAGGAAACAATCTACAAACTACTTCTTCATGTACTGCTGCTCATAGCCCTTATAAAACCAAATAGAAACGCTGCAAATGATCATCTACGAGAATTCCTTCACTTGGTTCAAACTTGGGTAACATCTTGTCAAAAGTCTAAGGCAAATCATGTAAGGGAGGTGTCAGGTTTAAAGGAGATCTAGCTCTCCATGCGGGTTGTGGAGGTGGCTGATTTACATTCACATTTGCCATGATTCTGAGTGGAGTATGCGATGGGGATTGTATAGGAGTCTGAAAAGGTGAACAATGAGGGGAATCTGGCCCCAATTGATCCAAAGGTTGGTTGACTTCTTGTAAGGTTGTTTCTACCAATTCTTCAATATCTTCTACCAACACTGAGTCTTCTAATTGAGGGTGATCTTTATTCTGATGCTCTCTTCTAGGTAGGACAAAGATAATAGGTAATCCTCCAATATTTTTCACATATGCCCTGGTAATTCTCCTTAAATCATCAACCACTTTGTTATCAATGGGATAAAGATACCCTATTTATTTTTCTTCAGGAGTGGGTTTGTGAAACAAACTATTTTCAAAAATTTCACCGATGGAGTAATTTCGAGAAAGCGGGCTTCCTCGGCCAACCATGCACTGGTGGCCCTCCTTCTAGTGCCAAAACTATTGAGGCTTGGAAAATCGTAGGTAACAACAGTAGGGATTCTACCCAATAAATGTTCCCAACTAGCTCGTTATTGTTTGGTATGGGGAATCTATCCGATTTACAGTTCAGCTACCGTAGATCAAGTAACGGTTAAAGTGTTTTACCGGTTACGACCCGGTCCATCGTAGGTTTATTTTTTAGTTTTTTAATCTTTATGTATGATGTGTAGGTGCCTAACTAAATGCAGGTGATAGAGATAATGAGGAGGGTCACAACGTGATGCACAGGTTCTTACCTCTCTCGCTTCTAAATCACAAAACAAAGAGAAACTAACTTAGACTCACTAACCTATCCCTAGGGAGAAAAAATGTAACTAATGGTGAGTAATGTATTGTATTACATGCATAAAGAAAATCATAGATAGCTGTTAACATTCCTGAACACATGAATATCACCAGAAATATGAACAACAAGATAGCTTATTGTTAATTAAAACATTCATTACTCAATCACGAATGTGGAAATTTCACAAAAATAAACAGGAGTACATTCATAACATGAAAGAATTCAATAGGTTAGAACAATCTCACAGTTCATGGAAAAAAGCTGAAAAAGAAATAGTTCACATCCAACCAACCCATGGCAAACATTTGAAACTCTACAAAAATTTCTCCAACCGAAAAAATATAACTCTTTATTATAAGATGAATTAGTTCTTCTTAGAATAAAATTCCTCAAGATAGTCTGAAAAAATGTCCTTACTCCCTAAAAATTTCCTATACTTATAACAAAGGCAAAAAAATCTTGGGCTGCCCCTCATTGCCTCTTGAGCTTCCCCGACCTTTGCTTTACAAAAAAATTGTCCTTTTGCCTATGAACAAAAAATATAAATACAATATATTAAATTCTTTATCGATATTTCTAAAATTTCACAAAGAAGGCCCAGCTTGCTCGTTCATGAACCTTTTCCCTGCATTAGCATCTGCTGCTATGCTTTCAAATCTAGAAGGCTCAAGGAAACGAATGCTAATCTCATGCTTGGCTACCTACGCTTTTCCACCTTCTATTCTAGTCAGAATCAGGTGCATCTAGTCCTCCAATAAGTATATGCTGAAAGTTGTGTGTGATACTTCATTTTTAATATCCAAATCCTTGGCCTGCTGGATTTCTTGTTCATCCTCGTCATACATGTCCTGTAAATGTTTTAAAAATAGTTCATGTTTAGGTAGCACCTCCAATATTTTCACAGTAGAATTCTGGCATCATTTATAGGTTAGGAGTACTCTCCTGCAAAATTCAACACAAGCAGTCTTTGTCTTTTTCACTGTCTTCTTAAACTCCTCTGTGGTATTACTAGCGAATTCACTTAACTCATATTCTTGCTTCAATGTCTGTTAATCTTTGATGCATAGGTCTGTGAGAGATTCTAAATTTCTTTCTACCCAAACCATTCTCCCCTTTATAATTTCCAATATATCTTGAGTCCTATCCAAAAAATATGAAGTGGTACTTACAATTTCTTCCAACATGGTGTCTATCTGTTGGACTTTACATCTTTCCTCTTCTATTTGTAGTTGTATCTGATGGATCTTTTTTATGCGCATTAGAGCATGTTTCTTTATGGGTCAGATGTTAGCTTTTTGCTCCATGGCACTCTTTAGCGATACTGTCAATGAATTCTTCTGTTCTTCTAAAGCTGCTATATGCGTCTGATATTGCTTCTCCTTTTCTTCTGCAGTAGCCTTCTCTATTCCCAGCTCAGTAACTTTGCTTTCCAACTTGTTATTTTCCTCATTTAATTTTCCAAATTATAGTTGAAGATGATCTTTCTCAGTCTTTAAAATATGATACTTCAATTGTAACTTTTTCAACTCCTCCAAGGTATCTTGAGAATTCTTCTCTATATTTTCTGTAGATATTGCTAGAGCATCCTTATCTTATTGCAAAGACTAGCATTACGTCTTCGAAACCTTGACTTACCCTATCATGTCCTCATATTTTCTTTTTATATTCTGGCTTTCATCCCTTTCTTTCTTCAAGGTTTCCTTCAGTTGGGCTACGTTCTTTCATGACTGCTCCAGATCAGTCATGATCCTGTCAACGCTATCTTCATTTGCTAAGGTTAAAGCTACCCCAGCCCTTGCCATTAACCGTGGATACTTATGAGTACCATGTACTTGTGTCTTGTCTATCACCATCTTCCCTGGATTTCCTCCAATATCTACTTTTTTCTTGGTTCTCTTAACAATTCTCTTCTTTTCTTTGTCATAGAATATAGTATTAAAATTAGGTATTTCCTCCCCTTCGGTGGGCATGAAAGGAATCAAATCAAATTCAGAAGTTGAACCTTCTCCTAACATACTTCCAGAAGGAACAATAGTCTCCAAGGGATCAAGATCAGACTTTCCTTGTTCTTGATTTGTAGGATCTTGTACTTCTTGTACATTAGCTTGCTCTATGGGTTGCTTTTCCTTTTGGGGTTCTGTTAACCTGAAGCCCTCACTTTCTGCCTATTTCTTCTTTATATCAACTTCCTCTTTTCTTTTCTTTTCTTCTTCTTCCTTCTTAGCTGCTTGTTCAGCAGCTCGTTTCTTTTCTTCTTCTTCAATCCTCAACCAATTCTCTACTTCTTATACCAATTTGATAGTATCTTCCTCTCTTTTCTTGGCCTCTTCCTCTTCTAGCTTCTTAGCTTTCTCTGCAGTCTTTCCTTTTCCACCCACAGTTGTTATCTTTTGCTTGAACCTTTTCTTGAGCAATGTCATGTTCTTTGCATTGTGGAAGGTTTCCTCATCTTTATCCCAGAAATCAATGTACTCAAAATGAACTCCTGCTTCTTTACAATAATCAGCTACCTTATTTTCGGAGTCATTTCTGTGAAAGTTTATTTTTTTAAAGTGAAAATATTCTAATTCTTTAACAAACTCTGTTGCATTCTTGACCCTTGAAAACTTATAACTTCCAACGAAGAAGGGTACTGCAGGGTACACTGCCTTTTTATGTTCAACCAAAAAATTCCCTACTCCATCGATGTATAACTGTCTAACAGCTTCGTTGTGGAGTACATAATTGGTAGCATATTTTGGGAGCAGAGAAGGAGCTCTCGAACCACCATACATCCTCACATACAAACCATCCTATGTTAGATAATAACTCTTGCATTCTTGTATGACCTTGAATTCTTCCTCTAACATGCAATCGCATTCGGTTAGGAAAATCAGAGTATATAGCGGCATGATGGAATGCTCACAAATCTCCCTATAATAAATATAATACTTATGAGCCCAAAAAAATTTATAATCTGTGTACACTGGGGTTCAGTCCTTCTCCTAATTACATTTTAAGGCAGGGAAAGTCTGAGTGCACAATATGCAATCAATTAAGATAGAACTCATATAGAATTCAGATTTCTTCTGGGATACTCCTCCCAAGGCTGCACTTATACATGCTGAAAGACTATTTGACACTATACTGGCCCAGTTGAGAATAGTTCCTTGTGTAGCAAAAAAAAATATGATTAGTATCCAACCAATCTTGAAACTTTTTCCATTGGCTCTACCAAAAATCATATTACGCATCAAAGCAATAAATCTATATGGGGTACGGAGAGTTGAGGTATCATACTCTCCCGAAGGTCTAGTCCTGAAGTTCTTTCCTAGAATCATCATATTCTTTACCGTCTCCACTAGATCCAAACCTACATCCTTTAACCAACCTTTCATTAGATAGGTCTGTGGTGTGGGTAGTTTATATGCCATAGCCACATAGGCAGGGTTGTATGCAGCATAGCCTTGCTTTGCAATATTTTCTAATATCATTCTCGTCACATCTTCCCTGGGAAGAATCCAACCTATCACTTCTGAGCACGAAAACTGTTCAAGCCTAGTAGCCACTTTCATCAAATATGACCTTTCAATATTGGCATAAATGTGCATGTATTCAAACCCAGCATCAAGGACATTCTGGATTGAGATCATTCTAAAAAATCTCTCCCCATTTGTATTCTGGTTCTACTCCAGTTGTGGATTTGGTGTCTTCATAGATGAATTCTACCTTGGTTATTAATTCTACCTCAGGTTCCTCTTTAGCCACTTGGAATTTCTTCTTTTGTCTCTTTGGCATGCTGCTGTAATGGAAATCAACCTATAACAATTATGCAACATGTTTTAGTCTAACTAACTCTAGCAATTGCAATAGTGAAAAACAAGAAAAACATGCAGATTGTATTCACCTCTTCGACATGCATGCTGGCAGATTTATGTCAAAAACACAGTCTTTATGAATGAGGAATTTAACAAGAAAACCCTATAACAATGTTGCCTCCTCAACCTACCCAAGCTTCACTTATCTCAAAACCCTAGTCTAGAAATTCTTCTTCACCTCATACAGGGATTTTTATTCTCATCAAGATCATTCCACTGCTAAATCTCAACAAAACTCTCAAAATTACTCAGTTTCACTGTACGTCTTAAACCAATGCACAAAATCTTGTTTCAAACAACCCTAGTCGACTGAATTCCCTCCTAAATCCCATAAGAAACTATGGTTGTAGGGAATATGACTTCTTAACCTCCATCCAACCATAAAATTTCCAAGAATAGGGTGGTGCAGAAAGAGAAACGCATGTCTGCACCATGCCCTACAACCCCGCGCAAGAGACGTAGGTGCATACATAATGCTTGACAATAGACAGAATCAACCTCCCACGAATGACACCTCGAGCAATGGGCTAAGGCCCTTAATGAAATAAAATATTCAGAAGAAAAATGCAAGGAAGTGAAACCCTGACCCCCTGTGGAAAACTAACCCAACCCACTTTAACGGTTCAAAATCAACCAACAATACCCAAAGTAATAAGGCCACGGGTAAACCTACCTAGCAATAGCGATGCGAATGACTAGATAGGACAAAACTCCACGGGTGCATAACAGGATGAAATAGGTCTTGACAGCTGTGTGCACACCTTCTCTGGATATTTTCGACAGTGCAAACTTGAAAAATCACAAGGCATGATATAACACACATATATAACCTTTGACCGAGTGGGAAAATGTCGGCGGGAAGGCTTTTAAAACCATCAGAAGAATAGTTTTGAGGACACCCACAACATCGGGCGTGAAAAGAACTGTAGACCCGGCACCATATTGTTGAAACAATATCAGACGTCGAAAACACTATCAACTATTCTCAGGACCAATTGTTGATAGCCCTCTGCAACATCGGTGTTAGACTGCTCTACTACCCCAATGATCACTTTGGGAAACAAAGTTAAGCTCTTTGGAATCGGCAAAGAAAAGGTAAATCTTTTGGATCACTTTAGGACTACCTTCACAATGTCGGGAGGGATAAACACTACAAATCCAGCCTTTTTCGGTCAACCAACGCAATAGCAGGAAAAAATTTAATCGGATATCGAAAACACTAAGGTGAAAGAACACTTGATTCATTGGATAAGTCTAGCACTAAGGAGCCGTAAATTCAGCAAACAAGGTCCAAAAGTTTGAAAAAGCTTACTCCGATGCATCGGTGAAGGTTTCCAAAGGATTTCAATAGACCACTCGGCAAGCTAGATGACTCTACTTCTGCAACGTCAGAAGGCTAGTCCACTACGCTTCTGATATCGGAAGAATAGTTGACTAATCATCTGATACAGAAAAGTAAAAAGAGCAAGTTTTTTAAGAGAATTTTTTGAACTCGGGGCAACTTTGGAAATAATAAAATACTCCTAGGCTAATTTGAAACTCAAACAAAAAATGGGGGACCCTAAAAATAAAATTTTATAGGGGAATTGTTGAAGCTGCAACAATTGGCGACTACCTAGTGAACACAGATCTCTGAACAACTTTTCCTTTGATAAAATAGACCGCTCTGATGGTACCACTTTAATGGATTTCTTCAAGATATCTGAATTCCCAAATGCAAGATTTATTCACTTTAACCATTGATAATAGTCCAAGATTAAGAAGGGGAACCAAGATTTCAAATTCTAGATAACTCTTCTAAGGCCCGAGAATATGAGTTTTATTTTACCTCTTCCTTTCAGTGGATTCCAACTTGGACCCCATAGGATCGTAACATATGGTAAACAGATATATCCATTTGTTCCTCATTCCCATGCCAATTTGCACTTTTTATGCTATGCTTCTGGACCTTTTTCCTTTTGAGTCCTCTCGATTTCTTTCTTTCTGAATTTTAATTCAGGCTCCTCTATCCATAGTGTCCTTTTGTGTGAGAGATATTTTAATTTCAACTCACGGACAGAGAATAATTTTGGCAATATCATTCATACTGATGTGGTTTAGTACGTGTTTTGATACATATTTCTTTTTAGGATATTTTGATTCTCATTAACCTTTTGGCTTTCAATTCATGGCATGGGATTATTTAAATATAATACACTATTTACCTTGCTTCCTTTCCATGGGTATTTTTTGTTGTTACCCCCTAGGACAGCTTTTAAATTTTAATGTGAGATGAATGGAGCCTCAAAATAGTACTATGGACTTTTCTATCTTGAGTTATTTCACAAGTATTAAGCAGGACTTCAATGTGTTCATAACCATTTAGAAAATCTGCTAATCTTGAAAAACAAAATTCAAACACTATATGAATCAATAGTAGGCAGTCTTGTAGTCAAAGATTTCAATTAATCCATAATTCTAATGAACTCCATACAACCAAAAGTCGTGATGTTTTATTGACCATAAGCAAAACAAAAATTTACAATCGATCAAACTCTAAGCAAATAAAGCAAACAACTAAAAATAATCTAAAGTAAACAATAAACCAATGTTTATTTATGTACAAGAAAACAAAATCATAATGATCAAGAAAAATAAGGCTTGAGAACTAAACCATTTACTGGTAAGTTCTCTTCCCACCCCTGTAAGTTCTACAACTTGTAAGTCAAGGGGCCTAGCTTTGCTGCAATTTGCGAAGGGCCTACCCATAACTACTGAAACTTAGTGTGCTTTCCCTTCTCATCGTGAGGGTGATCCCACTTAAGAACTAGATCTCCTACTTCGAACTCTTTGTTCCCAGCTTTGTGCTTGTAAAACCAATGCTTCACTATTTTGTGTTGATGCTTAAACCTTTCCTGGGCTTTGGACCTAGACTCCTCTTACTTCAACAGATTATAGATTTGGATTTGTAGAATTTCATTATGAGTACCCCTAGACTCTTAGGCTATTATGGAAGATGGTAATAGAATATTTGGAGGGAGGACAGCTTCCTTTCCATAAAGAAGATTGTATGGCGACACACCTAAGGAATTCTTGGGTGTGACTCTATCAGCCCAAAGAGCATTAGGTAAAGCTAAATGCCAGCTTTTTTTATTTTCTATCACTGTTTTCTTTAGAATTCTAATCAAATTTTTGTTTGTGGATTTCGCCAAACCATTTCCTTATGGGTAATAATTTGCAGAATAATGAAACTTAATTCCTCTTTCATTAGAAAATTCAAGTAATCTAATAGAAGAAAACTAAGAATCATTATAAAAAACCAGGGAAATTGGAACCCCAAAACTGGTCATAATATGGTTCTGCAAGAAATCCTTAACTGCATCTTCATTTACTTTCCGTAGTGGTATGGCCTCTACCCATCTGGTGAAGTAATCAGTTGTTGTCATAATATACTTGTGCTATGTAATTTCCTAAGTCTGGTGTACAAACCTGAACACTTTAATTCTGTAATTTTTCTTAAATAATTCTGAAATTTAAGGGGTTCACACAGAGCTTTCTCGGATTGACAAAAATAAGGGTTTCTTCTGGGAGATTTTGCAGAGGACAAGAGTGGTCAGTGGGAAGAAAACAAAGAGATGTCAGACATTGAATTTCCTCTCCCCTAACACATTTATATCTGGTTCCATTTAGGTTTCAGAATCTGGGCCGCGGAAACATACTACCACGCTTCTGGGCAGCCAAACCATGCAACTAAGGAGAGTAGTTCTGCCTGTTTCAACCAGACGCTTAGGGAAAATTGCAGAGGTTTTTTATAGCCTTAATTTAATATATAAAAAGGTATTTAAACAATTTTTTCAGGTTCTAGAAATTTTGAGGTGTTTTGGGTGAATTTGGGGATTTCTTGCAATTTTGGTCAAGAGAAACCCTACGTAAAGGAGGATCCAAAAACGTGGTATGATCCCAATGAAAAATGTTTCTGGAGGTATTTAAGGGAATTTTGGCCTATCAGTGACCCACAGGAACTAACAGGGCTGATTTTGAGTTAGCAGAACTCATTTTACATCAAATTTGGCAAGACTAGTCATTGAAAGCTAGCAATCTAGCTAGGGTCTAAATTTAAGCAGTTAATTCATGTAAAATTAATTTCTGAGATACATATGAATTATGATAGAGATAAATAAAATCCCACTGAACATATAAAATATCTTCATACAGTCCCCCAACCTTGCATATTTCTCATAGAACTCAGATTCATCAATTCCCCCCCATACATTGATAAAATAAGCTTTTTTGAGGAAACTGAAGAAAAAATTATTTATGGACAGATATTTTCGACCTGATATAGATAAATTACAGATTAATATTCTACTACATATCATAAATCATATAATAAACTGACCATTACAAGGAGACTCCAAAATAAAGGGGCAGGAGGCCTAGAACATGACCGGCAAAAGCGGTTGTGAGCATAGGTGAAGCATGGGATTCACTGTATCTCAACCTGAACGTGTTGGAGGCTGAAAATAACTCTGATCATACTTCAATGGATGCAATTTAGTGCTCCATACCTCCAATATAAGATAAAAGGAGATGGAAGAGAAGGGAAGAGGGGTTTGGGGATCATCACCCAATGCTCTGAGGCACAACACTCAAAGAGTATGCTCACATATCATAACCACAATTAAAAATCATCCAAACTGAATCAATGGGATCAAATTCACCTTTTATAGAATTCTGGATGACCTGCTTAGTAAGTTGAGGCCAATGGTAACCTGTGAGAGCAAGTCAACCCCATGGGTGACCTAACCCTAGCCACAAAAGTGCCCCCTTTAGGAAATTAGGCAAGTAGGACCATGTGAAATTGTTTCCAAGTCCAAATCATCCTTCACAATTAGAAACTACGCCCCCCCTTAGTCAAAATATGCCTCTTTTGAGTTATGACAGCTTTCTGCTTTTCCTGGGTCATAAGGAAACTTTTTCTTTCCTTCAAAAGCTTTCCTACTTTTCTCTTACAAATTTTCTGAGATCCATAAGAGGAAAATGTGCCCTCCCCTTTGAAATACTTTCCTGCTTTTACCTCTGTTTTTTTTTTACTGCTTTTAGGAAACTTCCATTTATTCTCCTATTTTCTTTTGTCATGGACTTTCTTATTTTTACCAAAGAATGTTGACTAGATTTCCCCATTGTGCCCTCCTAACATGGAAGCCTTAATTCCACATCATTATTGTGCATAATAAATAAAATTGTTGAGATAAAATTAAATACATGCCTTAAAACAATTATTAGCAAAATTTATCCTATGGGGAATAATTAATATCAATTTTGATCCCCTAGGAACTTAGCATGGTCAACACTTTTTAATTGTCAATTTGAGGGGACATGACAGTCCTCCCCTCCCAAATCTGCTTGTCCTCAAGCAGAAGCACTCCAGAGTGCTGCAAATTTGTTCATCGTGTGGGAGAATTGGAGCATGAATCCATTTTGCAAAAATGTTGACATTCTCCATCAATCCATCATGTAAAGTTTCTCCAAAACAAGCAATGCCAGGGTCCCATTGCTTGCATTGCACCCCCTTCAATGAGAATTCCTTGCCACACAACTTATCAGGCAAATTTATTCCTGGATCCCATTTCCTCAACTGTAAGTATCCAAACATTAGAATCCACCATACAAATTTATCATCACAGGAAATGACATTCATGCTGTGGAAATCATACCACTACACTGAAAATTGGAAATTCTCAATGCAAAGTTGGAAATCTGTCAAAATTCCCCACCCAACATAAATTTCCTTATGTGATTGATGCACATCAGCATTGAATCTCACAATTATGTTGCTACAAATATATAGGTGTGAGTCCCATGTCCAACCGCAATGAGTATAGGCATCATTCAAGCAACAAGGAATCCCAAACTGCTCACAATTGTTGATGTATATGTAACTTTGGAATGTATTTCACTTGTATTTCTTATATATTGTAACCCAATGTTTATTCTAGGATGTACTTGAGTCATATCATGCCCCGATGTTCATATCAGGAAGATCTATAATGTAAACAAGTCATGTCAAGTCATTGTGGGTAACCCTCCTATTGGTTAAGGGTTAAAGTCCCCGTAGTTCTAGGGAACTAGGGTCATTAGACTCTCCTAGTGAGGTCGGCCCTAGTAGGGATTAGTCAAGTCAGGAATTAGTATAAATAGAGAGCTGGCCTCTCTATTTATCACACATCTCACACACACTCAAGTGCAGTGCATAGTTGAGGAAGGAGAAGACACTGGGGCTAGATAGAAAGAAGGTGACTGCTGTCAGGAGATCACTTACTGTTTTCGGTTCTACTTTTGGTGTTGATTCTATCTTTGAGGAAGTTGCAGGGTTTTCACCATTTATGGTTTCCCCGAGGATAAACACCGTGTTCATTGTCTCTTGTGTTTGATTGATGTGTTTTTTATTCTCTCAGTTAAAGATCCTAATGTATTGCTAGCTTAATGATAAAAATCTAATATGGTATCAGAGCTAACCTGAGAGAAAGACACTGTGCAGCTGTGGGAACTAGGGCTTCCTACTTAGTGGATCTTCCTCCATAGATTTTCAGCAAAAGAAGGTTGGATTAACTCTCCTCCTTAGGGTGCATCTTTCTGTTGAAGCAAAATCCAATTCTGAGGTTTTTCAGTTTTGGACCCGACACTACTGCTAGAAATTAGGGCTTTTCATAGAAGAGGAATTTTTTAGTGAGCCTAGGCCTAGATTGATATCCTCCCCAAAATCAAAGTTAGGGATCAAATTCAAAGCATTTGGTTGGACAGAACTTTGGAAAAGAAAAACCCTAATTTGCTACTGAACTAGCACTGCAGGATTTTAGCTCCAAATCCAGATCCGACATCTTGACCTGGTAAGATCTAAATCTTTTGTATTTCCATTTAAGGTTCTCAGCTAAGATGTCTCATCATACCAAGCTTGATGAAAAGCTTGAGGGAGCTGATAACTTCCGAGCCTGGAAGTATAGTATCTCCCTGGTCCTTGAAGAAAATGAGTTGGACTCCTATATTAATGAGGAGGTTCCAGTTCCAGAGGGAGATGAGACTAAGGCCTTACATAAGAATAAGTTGGTTATGGAAAAGAGAATCATTGTTGATTCTATCAAGGATCACCTCATACCAGAGGTGTCCTCCCTCAAGACACCTAAAGCTATGTTTGATGCCCTAACCAAATTGTTTGAAGGGAAGAACATAAATAGGAAGATGACTCTGAGAAACCAATTGAAGAATGTAAAGATCCAGAATGCTAAGACTATTCAGTCTTACTTTACAAGAGTATCTTAGATCAAGGAATAGCTGGAAGCAGTAGATGAAGAAGTGGAAAATGCAGATATTGTGATGACCACCTTGAATGGTCTCCCTAGATCATGGGACTCTTTCATTCAAGGGATCTATGCCAGAAAGAAGTTAGTCAAGTTCAGTAGAATATGGGAAGAATGCTCTCAAGAAGAAGCTCAGATAGTAGCTCGTGAAGAAAAGATGGGAAATGAAGATCAAGCTCTCACAGTTCACTCCAAGAAATCCAAAAGGAACCATCATCACTCCAAAGGGAAGATCTCACACCCTAAAAGAGATCTGTCTACCATTAGATGTTAGACATGTGATGAGAAAAGTCACATATCTAGATTCTGCCCTAATAAAGGGAACTTAAAGAAGAAGAAAGAAAACAAGAGAAGACATCATGCTCATGCTACAGAGGATGATGAACCTTCCACAAAGAGAGTCAGACAAGAAAGTGATTCTTCAAGTGATGAAGAATATGTGCTGATCTCCCCTCTTATGGGAACTATTTCACATGGAAGCAATGATTGGCTCATAGACAATGGTGCTTCCAAGCACATGACAGGATTCAAAGAATCATTTGTGAAGCTATCTGAACATTACTCACCTCACAAGGTGAAACTTGGGGATGAATACCAGTATCCAATAAAAGGTAGTGGCGAATCCTCCTATATACTAGACTCTGGAAAGTCTATGAATATGAAGAATGTATTATTTGTTCTAGGACTAAAGAAGGACCTCCTCTCCATATCTACATTGGATGCAAAAGGAATGAGGGTTTCTTTCATAGATGGCCAAGTTCTTATGTGGCCAAAGGGAAAGACTTTTGACGATGCAATAGTGAATGGGGAATAACAAGGAGGTATATACAAGTTGAAGGGCCAACCAAAACAAGCTTTGGTTCATGACTCAGTAGAACCAAATGAACTTTGGCATAGAAGGCTTGCACATGTGCATTACAGAGCACTACCACTTGCAAGCAAAGCTATTGAAGGTCTTCCAGAAATTCAAGCAAAACATGATGGGGTTTGCAAAGGATGTGCTAAATGAAATAATACAAAAAAGACATTTCCAAGTAGCGAGAGCAAGGCAAAAGGAATATTGGAAATCATCCACTCCATTGTATGCGGACCAATCTCATCAAGTTCTCTAAGCGGGTATGCATAATATGTTTCTTTTATTGATGACTTTTCTAGGAAGACATGGATTTACTTCATGAAGAACAAAGACGAAGTATTCAGCAAGTTCAAGGAATTAAAAGCCTTGATCGAGAACCACACTGAAAAGAAGATCAAGACTTTTCGATCAGATAATGGCAAAGAATTCACTTTAAATGAGTTCAAAGAACTATGTCAAGACTCAGGGATTAAGAGGGAGTTGTCCACTCCTTATAATCCACAATAGAATGGGATTGCAGAAAGGAAGAATAGAACTATCATGGAAGCCACAAGAGCTATGCTTCATGATCAATATCTTCCTATGCATCTTTGGGAAGAAGCAGCCAGATCAACGGTGTATGTATAGAACCGTACTCCACACAGAGTACTTGAGAACAAGACTCTTGAAGAAGTCTTCTCCGGCAAGAAACCAGAAGTCAACCATCTCAGAATATTTAGTTGTCCAGTGTACATACACATTCCAAAAGAGAAGAGGACAAAATTAGATCCTTCAGGAAAGAAGGGTATATTTGTGGGATACTCTGAAAGATCGAAGGCTTACATAATATACTTCCCAGGGTTCAAGAAGATTAACATCAGCAAGGATGTAACATTTGATGAAGATTCAGCCTACATCAAATCTAGAAAGAAACCTGCTGAAGAACCTGAAGAAGCAAAAGCTCCCAGAATTCATGATACAATCATGAACGAAGAAACTCAAGAAGAAGATCGAGAATTTGAAGAACCACAAAGACCTGTAGATCCACCACAGGAGAATAATCCTCACAAGAGGAAACCTGCTTGGGTACGAGAGATTATCCAAGGTGCGAAAATGTATGGGGTTCCAGAAGAGAATCTCAAAGAAAGAAAGAGGACCAGATCCTGCTCCAGTTATGTAGAATTACTATGTGATTTCATTAATAAAGAACCTTCCAATTAGAAAGAAGCGACAGAAAGGAAAGAATGGAAGGATTCTATGATCAAAGAGTATCAATCGATCATGAAGAATGATGTTTGGGATGTTGTCCCAAGACTAGAAGGGGAAGTCAGTTGTAACTTCCAAATGGATCTACAAGATTAAGCATGCTGCAGATGGTAGCATAGAGAAATATAAAGCAAGATTTTTTGCTCGTGGCTTCTCCCATAAAGAAGGAATAGACTATGAAGAAACCTTTGCACCTGTAGCCTGATACACTTCCATCAGATCAATACTTTCTTTGGCTACAGTGATGAAATGGAAGATACACCAAATGGATGTCAATACTACTTTCTTGAATGGTGTAGTGGAAGAGGAAGTGTATGTTGAGCAGCCACTCGGTTTTGAGATACATGACAGGGAGTCTCATGTGTGTAGATTGAAGAAATCTCTGTACAGCTTGAAACAGGCACCAAGGACATGGTACAATAGAATTGACAGCTTTCTATCCAGTTTGGGCTTTACCAAGAGTAAAGCAGATTCCAACCTTTACTACAAGGTTGAAGATGGCAACCCAGTGATGCTCCTACTATATGTAAATGATATGTTTGTGACATGTATGGATGGGTTGATTGCTGATATGAAGAGAAAGCTTGCTGCCGATTTCGAAATGAAGGACTTGTGTATGATACATTATTTTCTAGGTATGGAGGTGTGGAAGAATATAGATGGAATATTCCTTGGACAAGGGAAGTATGCAGTAGATATCCTGAAGAGATTTGCGATGATGGATTGCAAGGCATTAACCACACCTATGGCATTGAATCTGAAGCTATTGAGTGATGCTTCATCAGAGTCGATTGATGCCACGATGTATCATCAGATGATTGGGTCCTTTATGTACCTGACGAACACGAGACCATATATTTGCTTTGCTATGAACACCTTGAGCCAATACTTGATAGATCCAAGACATGTTCACTTGACTGCTGCAAAGCACATTCTGAGGTATTTAAAGGGTACGGGGTATTATGGGCTCAAGTATAAGACTGATCAAAGGATTAACCTGGAGGGTTATGTTGATTCATATTGGGCAGGCAGTGCCATCGATAGGAAGAGTACTTCAGGGTGTTGCTTCAGTATGGGATCAGGTGTGATCTCTTGGTTTAGAAGGAAGCAATCCTGTGTGGCACTGAGTACAGCTGAAGCAGAATATGTCGTGGCATGTTCAGCTAGTTGTGAGGTAGTATGGCTGAGGCAGCTACTATCTGATTTATTTGATCTCCAGTTAGATGCTACTTGTATATACTATGACAACCAGAATTGTGTAAAGTTGTTAGAGAATCCAGTATTCCATGACAAGTCAAAGCATATCAAGATCAAGTATCACTATATTAGGGATATGGTGCAGAGAGGAGCAGTGAAGCTCCAGTATTTTGCGACGGATGAATAGATAGCTGATGTGTTGGCTAAGCCATTGGCTAGGGTGAAGTTTGAGTACTTTAGGGAGAATCTTGGTGTTCTCCAGATCAAGATTCCTCCCAAGAGGAAGTGATGTGTCCGTGTTGTTCCTTTCTGACATGGTGAGCGGATTGGTTCCTTCCATGGTTAGATGTAAGTGTTGTTCCTTTCCAACATGGTGAGAGGATTGGTTCCTTCCATGGTCAGATGTAAGAGTTGTGACATGGTGAGAGGATTGGTTCCTTCCATTGTCAAATGTATGTGGATGACACATCCAGCATGAAAAAGGGTTGGCTCTGTGAAGAAACATCTAGTATGAAAAAGGACTAGCTCTGTGTGGATGCCACATCTAGTATGAAAAAGGACTAGCTCTGTGAAGACACATATAGTATGAAAAAGGACTAGCTATGTGTGGATGCCACATCCAGTATGAAAAAGGACTGGCTCTGTGAAGACACATCTAGTATGAAAAAGGAATAGCTATATGTAGAAGACATATCTAGTATGGAAAAGGACTAGCTCTGTGTAGATGCCACATCTAGTATGAAAAAGGACTAGCTTTGTGAAGACTCATCCAGTATGAAAAAGGACTAGCTCTGTGTGTGTTCTACATCTAGTATGAAAAAGGAGTAGCTCTGTGAAGACTCATCTAGTATGAAAAAGGAATAGCTCTGTGTGTGTTCCACATCTAGTATGAAAAAGGACTAGCTCTGTGAAGACTCATCCAGTATGAAAAAGGACTGGCTCTATGTGTGTTCCACATCTAGTATGAAAAAGGACTAGCTCTATGAAGACTCATCCAGTATGAAAAAGGACTGGCTCTGTGTGTGTTCCACATCTAGTATGAAAAAGGACTAGCTCTGTGAAGACTCATCTAGAATGAAAAAGGACTAGCTCAGTGTGTGTTCCACATCTAGTATGAAAAAGGACTAGCTCTATGATGATACATCCAGTATGAAAAAGGAGTGGCTCTGGAGATGTACATCCAGCATGAAAAAGGGTTGGCTCTGTAGAGATTCCTATGATGAGAAGAATCAAGAGATAGCACCCGTGATGATGACCCAATGATGATCTAGATCGAGTGATGATGATCTAGATCCAGTGATGATGATCCAGCAGTGATGATCCAGATCCAGTGATGATGTCTAGTGGTGATCCAAATCGAGTGATGATCCAAATCCGAAGATAAAGATGACTTGAAGATGAATATGACTTGAAGCTGACGAGGACTCTATGATGATCTAGAAGATACAGAGAAGAAGACTTGTGCTGAAAATTGTGTCGAAAAAATACCTTCCTAGTTAAGAGGGAGTGTTGATGTATATGTAACTTCGGAATGTATTTCACTTGTATTACTTATATATTGTAACCCGATATTTATTCTGGGATGTACTTGAGTCATGTCATGCCCCGATGTTCCTATCGAGAAGATATATAATGTAAACAAGTCAAGTCAAGTCATTGTGGGTAACCCTCTGATTGGTTAAGGGTTAAAGCCCCCGCAATTCTAAGGCACTAGGGTTATTAGAGTCTCCTAGTGAGGTCGGCCCTAGTAGGGTTTAGTAAAGTTGGGAATTAGTATAAATAAAGAGTTGGCCTCTCTATTTATCACACATCTCACACACACTCAAGTGTAGCGCATAGTTGAGGAAGGAGAAGACACTGGGGCTAGATAGAAAGAAATTTATTGTTGTTGGGAGATCACTTACTATTTTGGGGTCTACTTTTGGTGTTGATTCTATCTCTGAGGAAGTTGCAGGGTTTTCACCATTTATGGTTTTCCCAAGGATAAACATTGTGTCCATTGTCTCTTTTGTTTGATTGATGTGCTTGTTATTCTCTCAGTTAAAGATCCTAATGTATTACTAGCTTAATGATAAAAATATAACAACAATAAGATGATGCATCACAATTATCTCCACAAATGCAAGCATGGAAAATAAATAAGTGTCCCATCATCCAATATGAGAGGGTATTGACACTCCAACCAAAAGTTCCATGTGAAAACTTCCAATGGATCAACTCTCTGCCACAAATTATAGGGTACAAGAATCCATCCAACTGTGTGTATTTCCTCCACCAAGACCACTTGATGCAAGATGTTTTTCTCATCAATTTCTCTTGACAGTTTGATTGCTCAGCTACCTTCTACTGTGCATGAGTAGAATTTTTTCTGCAAGAAGACTCCATGTGTGACATTTAATTTTCCACCCAATCCACATGTGGTTGAATGGAAGCAAGTGACAGAAATATGTTCCTATGTGGCTGATGTGAGGGTGATGGTGCATTCCACAAGTCATCACAAACACCTAGGAAAGCCTCTAGCTCTTCCTATTGCATCACCAAGGAAAATTCTTTCTCCCAAATTTCATTCTCTCTTGATGAGGCTGAAATAGAAGTATGGGTAGAACTGTGAATCATATCTCTGCAATACTTATCCACCCAACTTATGGCTGCCCCATATTCATCCTCATATGAATCTCCCATGGGGAAGAGATTCTTTTCAGGAAACAATTCCATTTTTTTCTGGAAAAGACCAAGTGCTTGATTCTCATCAAACTTGTTTGTACAGTCCTCAAGCACAAAAAAATCAGAATGCACCTCACGTGCATGCGTATGGAATGTATCCAATATCTGCAAATTAAATCCTTGTGGCTGCCCACATGTTAAGGCAATGTCGGTCACAACAAAAAATTTATTGCAGAAATTAAATTCTTCATCTCCCACCTTCTTCACTTTAAAGGTGTCTCTATCCACCCAATCAATGGATGAATGAGGAATTTTATTTGCTGATCCATAAGTAATGTGATTAGCCATATTTATGGTCGAGAAGAACACTTCATCCTTCCTCTCAACCTCAATGAGTGCTTGGATAATATTCTCTTCCTCGTAGCATTTTACAAGCACTAGCAAATCTAAGTGCATCTCATGATCCACCATCTCATGAGATTCCTCCCTCTGTTCAAGATTGTAATCATCCTTGTGATATGGGTGAATGGTGTGTAGGAGGGTAGGTAATACCTTTTCAACTTCTCATGAAGTTTCTCTATCTCCATCTTGGATTCTTGGATGCACATTGAGTGCTCTTCAAGGAATCTTGGGTGGTCAATAAATCTTGTGTGAGCTTGCAAATTTATTCTCCATCCTTCAAGGATGATCCATGCAACACATCAGAAACCTCAATCAAATCATCTCTATCAGAAATCAATTTTAAGAATTCTCCTTCTATTGTAGACAATTCCTTCTGCATCTCCTCCTTGGATTCAATAGAAGATTGATCTTCCAATGAAGCAGCTATCCAACATTGGTGTGCCACTGAAGAATGTGTGTATTGGAGAAGGTGTAAAGCCTTTTGAAAATTCTTTTCATCCATTTTCAAAGGCCAAGAAAATGAGTGGGGATCTTGAGTAAAATCACCCCTTTCTTCTTTCCTAGAATTTTCTTGCTGTGACTTGTACTTCTCTTTATGAATCTTTCTTTCTGCTTTCCCACCTGGAAGACTAGATGTCTCATAGATCTCCACAATGGTGATAGTGGGATTGGGATTCTCAATGATTTCAAGCCTCTCCTCTGATGTGGATGCAACTTCATCATGCTGCAAGAGAGTCCAAAATTCATAACTTTTTGCATCCATTTGCACCAGATTTTTCTCCTTCATATTTCCTAGTTCACACCTAGCTAGTGGGGGCTTGTCTTCCACTTCATTGGGAAATTAATATAATGAATTTAGATCTAATATTTCCTCTTCTTTTGGATATGATCCAAAATATTCCTTCACCATATTATCATCATTGGCAATATCACCCTTCTTTGCACTGATTGTGTGATCACCAACAGGGATAATAGGACTGAATTTATCTCCCTCACAATTGGCCTTCCTTTTGTAGTCCTCAAATGAAAGTGAAGAATTTGTATCTTTACATGGATCAGATGGTTGAAGGTGTATAGGGATGCTACGAAAACCAGAAATTTTATTATCCATGTTCTTAACATTACCATCTTCCTATACGGATACTATGGTGGCCTGCTCTTCCACCAAAATTTCTGCCTCACACCCAAGCGGTGTGGCATTGTTTTCATCTTCATTATGTGGCTCAGAAGGTGACTGTAAATATGGTTTTTGTACCTCTTTTGGATCTGATCCAAAATATGTCTCACCACCCATACATGAGCCAGAACCTTGAGCAGTTATCTGGAGATCACCCACCAAGAAACTTGAATTGCATTCCTCTTCAACCTCTTCTCTTATGTAACCACCTTGTGTTGATTTGTACTTCACCTCTTGGATCTCTGTCTCCACTTTGTTTCTATTATTATTCAAGGAACTTAAAGCTACTTCATCTTTAGTGGTACTCATGTAACAATTTTTAGAACATCTATTTGAAGAAAAACCAAACAAACTCTTAAATCTTGAACATGCCGATGGCTTGGAGGAATCTTCACCTTTGGTTATGTCTTCTTCTTCTTTTCTCAGAGAGTTGGAAGAACTTCGTTCCTCCATGGATAGCTTGATACTCTTGAAATAATGCTCATAATCATGCTTTGTCCAAAATCCATACTTGAAATAAATATAATCTATAAAATAAAGGTTTGCACAAATATTCCTACCCAAATCTAGATAGTCCTCATAGCAGTGGTACATGTTCTCACATGCTTCAATAATCTTTGTCAAGTTTTTCTTAACCATTGGAGAATTAGATCTGATATCTTCCCCTTCTGATGTCCAATAGTTTTCATGATATTCATTTTTTGGTAGGCCTCCATCAACATAGAGTACTCCTTCTTCATATCTTCTGCAGTATTCTTCATACTGCTCATCATAGTCATCCCCATTGTATGACATGGCTGCATATTTCTTCAATGAGAAATTTCTTTCCACAGGATGATCCAAGGAAAGAGCTCTGATACCACTATAATGTCCTAAGTCTGGTGTATAGACATGAACACTTTAATTCTGTAATTTTTCTTAAATAATTCTGAAATTTAAGGGGTTCACACAGAGCCTTCTCGGATTGACAAAAACAAGGATTTCTTCTGGGAGATTTTGCTGAGGACAAGAGTGATCAGTGGGAAGAAAAAAAAGAGATGTCATAAATTGAATTTCCTCTCCCCTAACACATTTATATCTGGTTCCATTTAGTTTTCATAATCCGTGCTGCGGAAACCTACTACCATGCTTCTGGGCAGCCAAACCGTGCATCTAAGGAGAGTAGTTCTGCCTATTTCAACCTGAGGCTTAGGGAAACTTGAAAAGGTTTTTTACAGCCTTAATTTAATTTATAAAAAATTATTTAAACATTTTTTTGAATTTCTGGAAATTTTGAGGTGTTTTGGGTGAATTTGGGGATTTCTTGCAATTTTGGTCAAGAGAAACCCTGCGCAAAGGACGGTCCAAAAAAGTGGTATTATCCCAATAAAAAACATTTCTAGAGGTATTTAAGAGAATTTGGGTCTATCAGTGACCCACAGGAACTAACGGGGCTCAATTTGAGTTAGCGGTGTTATCCAACTTTTTGTACCATAAGTTGGGTTACCTGAGGAGCCGCCAATTGACAGACTTGTTCAAAGTCTGACTCCAGTGTATCAGTTGATCCGTC
>LPNX010376996.1:0-28573 GCA_001517045.1 Pseudotsuga menziesii
GTGTGAGATAATGAACCTAGGCATACATCTATTTATATGAGTGTGTGTAGGAAAATGAACCGACGCGTCGGATAAGCGACGACGCTTTCCATTTTAAATAATTAATGAATTAAGTGTATTTTTTAAATGATTGAGCAATTTTAGTGCCATCGCTTAAGCGACGCTTAGGAGGATATCCGTCGCTTATGCAATGCTTACAAGCCTATCCATCGCTTAAGCGATGCTTATGCCCACCATTTCAAAAAAAAAATTAATCTTTCTGATTTTTGGCACGGTTAAAAAAAAAAATCCACGCGCCGTCGGAAAAAACCGTCGGATTTTGGATCGAAATGTAGTAGTGTCTATAGAGCCAACCCTTTTTCATGCTGGATGTAGGTCTACAATGCCAACCCTTTTTCATGCTGGATGTACATATTCATCTACAGAGCCAACCCTTTTTCATGCTGGATGTAGGTCTTCATCTACATAGCCAACCCTTTTTCATGCTGGATGTAGGTCTACAGTGCCAGCCCTTTTTCATGCTGGATGTATGTCTTCATCTATAGAGCCGGTCCTTTTTCATGCTGGATGTAGGCCTTTGGCATCTGTAAGCTCTTTCTCTACAGAGCCAACCCTTTTTCATGATGGATGTAGGCCTAGCCCTCTGCCAAATCTTTATCATTTGTGTAAGCAAGCCATTAAGTAGGTACATCTCAGGACTTATTATATGCCTCTTGCAAAACCTGTGTACCCTACTATTACCTTATCATCTTCAAATCATCTCATTGTCACATAGAGCATAGCCCACATACACATAACATAACACTTACATCAACGACCATGGGAGGCCCAACCTGCCACCATGTCAGAAAGGCATATGTGTATCTGCGTCTTCTGAACTCATCACTTCCCCTTGGAAGCAACCTCGACCTAAAGTACACCAAGCTTCTCACTGAAGTATTCAAACTTCACTCTAGCCACTTCTAGCATAGAATCACATCAGGACTGATTACGTCCAAGGATAACTTGGGAGCTTCATGATGAATGATTATATCCGAGGACAACCTACAGGACTGATTACATCTGAGCAACCTATGAGCTTCACCAGGATTTTATGATTATATAACCTTTCTCATTGGCTATGATAGAAATAATCACTCCCTCTTTTGAGAGATCTCAATCTGGATCACATACTGGAGCTTCACCACTCCTCTCTTGGCTATACTCAGTTCCATGCAGGACTACATCCTTCCAAACTAGTAGCCCATATTGGATCTCATACTGAAGAAGCAACCCAATGTGCTCTTATTCTCAGTGGCGCTACCAATCCGAATCAACATAATCATGCAAGTTAGTCTTGTGATTCGTATCATACTTGAGCCCATACTCAACTATACCCTTGAGGTACCTCAGAACATGCTTTGCAACCAGGTGAGCATGTCTCGGATCCATCAAAAGTGGGCTTAGGTCGTTCACACCAAATCATGTGTTTCGTCCTGTATTCGTCAGGAACATCAATGAACAAATCATCTGACGATACATCGTGGCATCAACCATCTCTGATGAAGCATCACTCAATAGATTAAGGTTCGATGACATATGTGTGGCCATGGCCTTGCAGTCCATCCTGAACCTCTTTAGGATCTCCATTGCATACTTCCCTTGTCAAAGGGAGATTCCATCTGCACTCTGCCACACCTCCATGTCTAGAAAGTAGTGCATCATACCCAAGTCCTTCATATTGAACTCGGTAGCAAGTCTCCTTCTTGCATATTTAATGAGTTCCTCTTTTCCTGTCAGGAACATGTCATCGACATATAACAGGAGCATCACTGGTCTTCCACATTCAACCTTGAAGCAATGTTTGTAATATGCTTTACTCTCAGTAAATCCTAGAGCCATCATTAATCTATCCATCTTATTGTACCATGTCGAACCTCAGGATCTTTTGCAGTCAGTCCCTCTAAAGCGAAGCATCATTCTCCCTCTGCGTTTCATACTCTATGTATTGAAACATTATGTACTGGAGTGACACATAGCTTCCTCTGCTACTAATATTCTATGTATCCATCTAGGGTCACTGGATACCAATATTCTCTATCTTGAACCTTTTGAAAAGTTCTTGTTGCACCCATCTGTGAGCTTGTCATCCTTTATAGGATTTCATCTTCAACCTTGTAGCAAAGGTTAATATCTTCATCACTCTAGGCGATCTTCAAGCTCGTCATCTATGTGTTATCCCATGGGTGCCTTCTAAGCTCGTACAAGGCCTTCTTTAATTTGCACACGAGTCTGCCTCTCATGTGTCTCAACTCCCAGTGGCTGCAAATGTCTCTTCATAGTATATGCCTTCTTTATGTGAGAAGGCTCGTGCTACGAATCTTTCCTTGTATCCCATGATGTTTCCATCTACTGCATGCTTGGTATTGTAGATCCATTTGGAAGACACTACGGATTTCCCTTCAGGTATCGATACTGCATCCTAGTCTCTAGACATCATTCTCCTTGAACTGGTGCTCTCCTTCCCTTTCTTCTTGGCTACTTATTCATAGCTGGATGGCTCTGCATCAATGATGTCATTCAACAGTGTCACATATCTGGAGTGTGTCTGAGGCCTCTTTATTTCTTTTAAAGCATCGTCATACTATTCTTCATCTTGGATTATTTGTCGTGCCCAAGGTGGTCTTTGACTCAGGAAGCTTTAGGTTCCCCTTCTGAGCTGTCCTTACTTGTTTTTTTGCATGATCTACAAGTCAAGTTCATTTGCATGATTAGAAACATATCATAATTTCCAAAACATATTAGTAGTGACAAATATATGTCACATAGCCATGCGTCTATTTTAGCCAATGCTACAACATTCATCCATATCATGTATACATACAACAACTTCTAGATGCATTCTACTATAATGTTATTAAGAGTGTGTACTACTCCTAATGTTCCAACGAAGAGGTTTTGATATAGATAAGTAGTAATGGAATGTAGTACAACAACATTGAATTCTTACCCATCATGTGGAATTCAATAGTATAAATGTAAATACTCAAACATGCATAACACATCAATTGAATATAAACACATGCATAACCAAAACAATATAATGAAATGACAATTGAATACTCATCTTTATTTGTTTCGTGGGTAGACTCCTTCTTGAGCCTTTAGCTTCATCATCTTCTTCATTCATAAAAACATCATTTCTTATCCAAATGCTAAGATGGATAAGAGGCTCTTCAAGAATAGAGTCATTCATATTCCTCACCACTTGAGGGATCTTCTTTGAATCATGAGAGCTTAACAATATCTTATTCGTCTTCAATTGCTTCATCATAGCATCAAACATTCCTTTTTGTGTCTTCAAGGATGACACATGAGGGATGAGATGATCTTTAATAGAATCTGCAATAATTCTCTTGGCTTTAGCCTTAGCCTCATCTCCCTCTGGCTCCTAGAACTTTCTTACTGAAATATTGATCCAAGTCAATTTCTTCAAGGATCACGGAGGTCCTAAAATTCCATACTTGAAAGTTTTCAGATTCACCAAGCTTGTCATCAAGATGGTGTGATTAGTCATTTTGAATTGAGAACCTCAAATGTAAATAGAAAAAAATTAGATCTTATCGATTTGAGGTGTCCATCCTGGTTCTGGAGTTGGTTGATCTAGGGTTTGTTAGAGAAACCCTAAATTTAAAACGTCTGATTGGATAGAAATATGTTCCTCTTCAAGGAGAGCTGTCCAATGTACTCCTTTTCTGAAAAAATTGGAGGGAAGCTCCCAGAACAGGAAGCCCTACTTTTCCAATTTATTCTATAGAAATGACGAATATTGCTTCTGTTGTATTTCTGAAGGTTTGGATCCTTAAGGTCTGAAATTTCTCAATGTGATATCCTAATAAGTCTTCTTTCCAACTCCATAGGTTAGAGCAGAAATGCATTCTCCAAGTGGGACTTATGCTGAGTTTCCCAAGGTGACTGTTTTGAGGAATTTTCAACATAGAAAACTTGTACAGACTTGCACGTATCACCGCTTCACATTTTGGGTCTGAAAAATGTACCATAGAAACTACAGTCCATGCACTACCTAGAAAATTTTGCGAACTTTCGTTTGGACCTTCCTAGCCCGAGATATAGCAAATCTCCATAGGTCATCTGTTTATGATTGTATTTTGGAGGAAGATGGAACCCTAATTTGGAGGAATCATATCTTCTTAAGTATAGCAAATATAAGGTTGGAATTTTTACACAGTGTACAACACAAATTTCTATTCGTCCTATAAAAATTTCAGCTTTTGAGCCTTATCCAATCTCATGTTATAGAGAAATTTATAGGATTACTAAATTCAGTCTTCTAGGGTTTTCAGGCATGAAACCCTAATTTCCATTAGCTGCCATTGCAGCTGTATTTCGGCTGTACAGTGAAACTTATCTAATTCAGAAAGTGAGGCCACCAATAGATGCACCCTAGTGAGGCGAGTTAGCCTAGACCTCCTTTCTTGATGATCTGTGGAGAGAACACCTTTAACTAGGAAGCCCTAGTTCCCGCAGCTGCACAGTGCCTTCTTTCAGAGAGGCCCTGATACCATGTTATATTTTCTTAAGATATGACTAGATTATCTAGGATATTTATCTGAAAGAATAACAAGTACAACAAAATCCATAAAATTTAAAATATACACAAGACACAAATATTTTTTATCGGGGAAACCATAAAGGAGAAAACCCCGCAAACTTCTTCAGAATAGTAAGATGATCAAAAGTAGTAATAAGAAATGTTCAGCAGCTATCTTTCTCTCCTCCTCTGACTGTATCTCTCTCTCATGCACCTTAGAGAGTATATGAGGTGTGTATAAATGAGGGAGAGAGCCTCCCTATTTATACCCTTTCAAGTCATTGACCAAATATAAGATTCGAGCCTACATGTCATCTCACATGGGGCCCACTTCTCCTAGAGAGACCACAATTACATATTACATGATGTTACACTGGGGACTATTGCCTCGACTTACAACGGAGGTTGTACCTCAAGATCTAGACACAATTTAGACATCCCGTAAAGGGGTAACACACATCCCCAATGGGGGTACAACAACACACAATGATAATATACATCATAATATCTTCCGAAGTTACAAATACATCAACAAAAAAGATCATTGAACTACTATGAATGACCATAATGAATAAATTACTATATGTTCATCATATAACATCATATCGAAAAACAACATTGGAATGAGTAGACATAAATTACCCCAACATACAGGATTTTCAATAAAACCATTTGAAACTTTTCATTCTAGGAGGCCAAAAACAAATTCCCAAAATATTAAGTGCAAGCTAAAATAAAGAGAAAACCACACCCAAAATATATGCAAGTCAAAATGTTAGGAAACAAGTATGACTTTCATGTCTTTTCCATAAAAAAAAATGAAACTTTATTGGTTTAATATAAACAAGAACGAGTGAAAATGTTGAATTACTCAAAATAAAGAACGTAGAAAAACTCACATGTGGTAATGCATAGAGATGAAATGGAAGCTTCTACGATCCATAAGAGTTTCTTATGACCTTCCCCATGGGGGATATCTATTCTGCTAATCTCTTTCCAATTGTACCAACCGATTTTGCATAGCAATGTTCTAATGGGTAAAATTGGATTCCATACATTTTATGGCCTTTGTCAATGCAGTTATGGGATCAAGAGCAGGATCAACTATAATTACTGCTCGACATATTGATTGGGAAATACAAGAGAATATTCATCCATTCTTCCTTTACGCCAATAACTGCTTAACTCACCAACCAATGCATTGAAGTGAGTTTTCTTCTAAGCTCGACATGCTGCATTCCCACCTCTAGCCTTCCATTTTCTTAAGATGCTTCTTTCATTCAAGAAAAGTTTTGACCTATCTTGTTAACATGTAAATATATGTAGATGATACATTCACCACATGTTTCAAAACTCTAACCACTTGTCTATGGTTATTGCGGTGTTATAACTTCAATCTTTGTAGCAAAAACTAGAATCCACTTGGCATTGTGATATGATTGAGACATTGAAGCTCACATGGCATTGTACTTGCTTATTGAGAAATTAAGGATGTCAGTGCATTATAGAGCTAAACAATTTTCCTATTGAAAATACATTTTTCCAATAAATAATAATAATTATCCATCAGTATTTTGGTAGTTAGTTCTTCTAGTTTAAAGAACTATAATAATCACTATATAGTTATTTAATGATTTTAGCAAAATATTTGTTATAAAAGGATTGAAAGAGTAATGGATTAAATTCGTATTCAATATTATCCAAACATCTAGGAAAATCAAGAGACACATTTTGATACTCCTTCATTCAACAACAAAAAATTCATTCTAGAGCAGGAAATTTGTCAACAATGGGATCTTCAATGAGTGCTAAGAACCTATTTTCAATTGCCTCATTTTTAACATTTTTAAAATTCAAAATTTCTTTTTAAATATTTGAAATTAATTTATTTGTCACCCTATTCTTTGATGTCTTGGGAGGACTAGTATCAATAATATAATTATTGTTAATGCTTGCATATATTCATGCGGAGATTGGTATATAGATGTGATGGAAGAGTGAATGTATTGTTGTATAAATTTGTTGAGTGAATTCAATAGTTTGTATTTTCTTTCAATTAAATATTGCAATTAGTTATGGATTTCACTGTTGTCTGAATGTTATTATGCATTCTATATGTAATTCATTATGATCCTACTTTAGAGCATTATGGATATTATGTATTACATTTACAAAATGGTAATATAAAAACCTCTAATAATGAAATTTGAGCTCCTATTCTAGGTGAAATTCCATGTGAATTGATGGTTGAGAAAATGAGTATGACACCATGTAGGATATAGAACCATCGTTGATTACAATAAAAAAATAAAATTATCTTTCTTATTATGAATGGATATGATCTTATTTTAAGATAAACTTAAAGGACATTAAATATTCGAATATTATCTATCGAGGCTTTAGGGGAGAATCACATCATAGTTTAAACGTGTCAAATTTTCGAACTACAAGAATGGTTCATCTTCAAGACTGAAATATATTGAGGAGGAAAGATAGCGATCCAAAGGCATTAATAGAAAACACTTGTAAAGAAACAGTGGGAACTTAATGTAAACCATCTTTGGAATGGAATTTCTGGAGAAAGGGTTTCCAAATACATCTAAATTCCCAAATTTTATCTCTATTGAGGTTAAGAGGGTGTTTGGAGATTTCAATGGCCTCCCTAAATTTCCGTTTATAATAGTTTTCCTTTTTTGCAAGGATCCTCGAATTTTCAAGTCATATTTGTTGTTTGGAGTGTTTTGCAAGGGTAGAGGATCGTAGACGATTGAGCCTAACATCGACCCTATGCTGCTTAATTCTTTAATTGAGCGACCAATTTCTCCAATATATAATTTTTTGCATGAACACAGGATCTCATAAATGCCTTTATAAATATGGGGATCTATGGGGACTTTAATTGAATCCAACATACCTCTAATGATGTTAGGGATTTTGAAAGAGGTAGTAATATTATTTCTCCTAAGAATTATGGCTATCTTGTCAATGAATCCGTGGATGTATGGGAGGACCATGGAGGAGGTATTTTCACCAACTTTATTTTGAGATTTAGGGCCTGCTTTATGGATGATTTTCTTAACAAGGGAATCGTTATACCCATTTTTTTTAAACACTTGAAATAGATGCTCACATTCTTGATCAAGTTGATCCTTATCTGACACTCTAAGAGCCCTCATAGCTAAAGTATCTATGAGTCAAATATTATTTATTTGAATATAAAGTCAAGGATATTTAACAATTAACATTTAATGATTTCTTATTATGAGTATTTACATGGATATATTCCTATTTTAAGATAAGTTCAAAGACATTAGATATTGGACATTAATTAGATAATGGACACTATTTATATGCACATAAATTCAAGGACACTAGGCATTCAACATTTAGTTATTCTTTAATTCATCCAATTATTCTTATCCATTTTAATTTAAAATAGATAAATTTTTGTAATAGAGATTGCAGGCTTTTGAAGTCAGTCTAATAAATGACAATATAACAAACAATAAAAATACAGTGGTAGCTGTGAAAAATTTTGTATCAAAATTAAAATCCCATTTACAAAAGGATTACTCGAGTTTGATACACCCCAACACCCAAATTCAGTTTCGTAGGATCTAATCCTTATTATAGGCCATTGTCACCTAGTTTAAAAAAGTGACAAAATTTTCAATGTAACAAAATTTATAAGAACAAACAAGAAGGCTTGTGCACTCATGGGTTGGAGCAGTAAACCCTTTTCCTTGTAGATCAATGATCTTTTCATGGATCGTGTAATACTTTACTAATGTAAAATATACAATATGAAAAAGTTCATTTATGTTATTGTCAATGCATAAGGTCCCATAATGTCGACATGTATTGATTCTATGCATACTTGTTTTTATAAGTGAATTCATATACTAAGGTGTGTTTTTTAAAATAAAAGTCAGCTTTGTATTATAAATTTCACAAAGGAGGTAAGGTTTTATTTCAACTCAATATCAATGAAAGCAAAGAAACAATGTAAAGGGAAGTGTGACCACATTATTTTCCAATTTTAAATGAGCTGTTATGTCCACACAAAGAGATGTAATAACAAGGCACCTAATCAGTTTCAAATTTGGAAAAAACCTAATTTAAGTGGAATAAAATATTCTCCTCTAATTAAATCTGACAAAAGCACAAAGCAAACACTCTCATTGGTGAGGGAATTAAATGTCTCTAACCTAATTTTTGGCTCACATATATTTTCCTAGAGCATATAATAGAGAATTATTTCTCATTAGAAGGATTAAAAGTTCAAATCAACAACAAAGGGAGGTGAAATAGAATAAAGAGGTCATCATAAATTGAAGTTTTTCCTAGAGCACCACTCTTTATGTATAAGAATATACATATTTTATTCTTCTCTTTTTTTCTATCCATTAGGATTCTTCTTGGATGCCCAAAAGGCATATTGAAATCATTGTATTGTCTCATACGCTAGATTGACTCAAGAAAGAGATCATCTTCCTCTTGAGACCCAACTTGTCTTTTCTTGAAGAGACTCTAATGAAGAATGTCATAGCACTAGTGGTGGATAAACCCCCCTATAACATTCTATTTCACTCTTGAGGAATGGTGGAAGATAGATGCGAGTTAACCCCCCAATGCCATTTCCTTTATTATTGGGAACATTTTCTTATGTAATGTGTATATGGAGAAACTCATAACCGAGCCAAGTGAACCCAAACCCAATTGCCTTTCTATTTCCTATTCATTAATATAAAAATGCTAATGTAAATAATTATTAGCTTTGTTGCACTGATGAAATAAAGTTCGAGTAATTTCTCTCACATTTATTGTGTTTATTTGCTTCATGGGTATTCATTTTCACTTGGTGGATCAACCTTACATTCCCATTAAGTCTATTGTTTGGAATTTGCATCTATGTAAAATAGTTTATAAACAACCCTCCCTTATCCATTTTTCCTTGAGTTATTTGTCATGAAGCATTGTATTGTGGTTCCCGTGGTTCAAAAGATCATTCCTCTAGCTAAAATATATTAAATCCTTTTGTTTGTCTTCTTATTCATCCCCAAAACCATAACTCAATTATTTATATTTGTTTTTAATAAATGGTAGAGGAAAACACCATGAAATACCCTAATGAAATTAGTATGAACTCCATACCCAACCAACACACGAATCAAGTCGAATCCATTTTTATTAGTCTTCTATAAATCATATAATATTTATGTCCTTGATCATTTGATTTTGTTCTCAGGGTTTGTACTTTTTTTTCCAACAATTTTTGTATTAGTTTGTTCTTGTATGTCCTTTCCATTCCTCCATTTACGAGTGTCTGAATTCATTTTTTGAGACAATTTTGAGAGTATTAAACATTACCTCTGATGATATCAATCATGCTTGGAATAATCTTATGTTTCTCTTTCACTAAGACTTGTTATTATTATTATTATTATTCCCTTTGGTTTGCTTAGCACATTCATTATTAAAAAAATTTATATGGTCATTTATCATCCTACTTTTATCATCCCTCTTGTTTTTCCTCTTCCTATAAAATATTTGGTGGCTTGCAATCCTTTTGTTTCTAAATCTAGTAATAGGATATTGATTCTTTCTTTTCTCACATGCATTTGGTTTTTTTTGTTATTTCTTCTTCAGTCTTCATTTTTGTCATTTTTTGATGCCAACATGCTTTCTTTTTCAAACATGTCATCTTGAAACAACTATCTTATAATGTATTTTGGCCTTTTTTTTCTCTTATAACTCTAATCCAATGGTTGCATGGAAGTCCTTTTATGGCATGTGGGCCTTACCATCTTGTCTCCATTTGGTCCTTTATTGTGTATGATTTCTCACATACTAGTGCAAAATACACTTACTAAGGGGTCGTGCAATACTTAGTAACATATCAAAATGGAAACTAAACTAAACTAAACTAAAGACATCAATTCTTAAACATGCATGCAATATATCTTTCAAATTTATCCATAAAATAAACATGCAACATGTAAAAGAATGAGATTTTATTATTATACAAAGAATATGATGATAAAATCACACCTTGGTATTTGTTTTGAAAGATAGAGGTCCTCCATAGATGATCCAAGGGAGTATTTGTTGGGTCCCAAAATGCCCCTTTTTAACCACATCTGTTATACCCTGTTTGTCTTGTCTTATTCCATTTTTCGCACCAAACAAACATTATTTCCTCACTTGAGCCCTGAATCTTCACAGGTATGATTAATTATGTTTCATCTTATTAATGCTTATGATTGCTATAATCAAGACTTTGCTTCTTGAATTATGCTAACTCATTATGATTTCAGAAATATAGTGCAAGCTGTGAGAGAGTACAGGTGTAGCAACCCGAGTGGTCCAAAGAGGATATGAGCGTTCACTATCAGCTGTGACCTGCCAGTTCCGTCTCTATATGTGGATCCAACCAAGGGTCATCATTCCACATGGGCTGCGACAGACATGGCTGCGAAATACATGGCTGTAGTAGACTTAGCTACAACAACCCGCCACTGCTTGAAGCTAGCTGAAATTGTCAGGGCTTCTCTTGAATTGGTTATGTTATTTATTTACTATCTTGGGCAACAAAATTTCCTATATTCCCTGCCTCTGTTTAATTCCTCCCACAACTGTAACAACGCATGTAACAGGGCAGCTTGAAGATCGTAGATCTTCATGGTTGCTCGATATTAGTGGGTGAGGGTTACGATTGTTGATGTATAAGTATGGGGAAATATTCAGAGCCAGGGGTTGGACAATATCATATTTTATTGTGTGAGCTGTAACAAATACTGTACTTTCATTCCGCCATTTTAATACAAGGAGCAGGATTCTTCAGATCTCTGTGTTTTAACTTGTGTTAGTTCTGGCGTCTTTGTTCGAAGGTTGGGCCTGCCTTCCCACAAAGATCGTCGAGTTAATTAGATGTTTGGTTAATTAGTTATGTGGTGTGGATGTTACATTGTATGCATTTGTTTCAGCAGCTGCAACAGTCATGTTTAATCGTTGTGTTTCCTTGAATACTCAGAACTTGCATTTCCTTTAAGCTACAACAATGTGGTGTGACAGTCAACTGTGTAGGTTAATTTATTTTATGCATGTGTGTGATAGCTGTAACAATCAAGCTCTCCCATAGTTTCTTTCAATTACTTGTCTTGCTTAGGTTTTCTAATTCAGGTAGACTATAGTTTAGAGTTGTTGATTCAATCCTTGTTATTTCTTATTCCTAGATTAAGGTTGGATTAACTAGTCACAATGGATCTGCATATAGTCTGGTAAATTAGGATTTAACTCTGTGCAAAAGTAATTCTAGATATTTATTTCATGAATCATTCATTGTTGGATTGAAGTTGTAGGAAGTGATTGCAATTCTGAATTCTTAGATAGGTAGTTTAGATCAGTTTGATTATGGGAGGAGTTTGACAAAATAGATAAGTAGGACAGTTTATTCAGTCATCAACTACTTAGTGTTTAAGCACAGACAGTTGGAGTTATCTTTGAAATAAAAAGACTTCCCTAGGTTAACAATTTATATTGAGCATTCTGCACGATGGTTTTAATTAACTGGCATATAGAGTGACCAACAGTATTCATTAGTATAATATGTATCCCAATATCTATCTAATTGACTAATGGAACATCTCGTAATAGTGAAAGTAGAAAGGAAGGAATGGTCTCTTTCATTCTTTTTGGTGAAATTCTAGTGAAATAACGATGCTTTTTTAATATGATATGAAAAATTTGTTGGAAACAAACATTTAATTTTCATAAGATTTTGTTTCCAACCAAGATTTAATTTTCATCAAACATAATAATTAGAACACTTTCCATCAATGTCATCGCTCTTTTGGGCCTTACTCTTCTCTTTATATCGATTATTACGATATCATCTTATGATGAAGATATCAATGCATTGACTAGGAAAAATGTTATCCATACCTTATTGTATCGATGGTTTCTTCCAATCTTGAGCCTAATATTGTAACTAACACATGTGATTGATTTATCCTATCACTAGGGTACCTTCCATTATGGTGATGGTTCTCAAGGCTAATTTATTTTACAACAATCCCTTGTCTAGGCTATTGGTTATAATTACCTTACATTCGATAAGATTCCATTAGAGAATTTCAGAAAAAAATGTCATCATGCTGCTTGGATTCTTTTGTGGAGTATAAATTGGATATTTTGGTTCAAGAGGTCTCAACCATGTGGTGGGAGATGCCTATCATGAAGAGGATTTTCCTAGATATGCAGTGAGGGTTCTTAGCTGTGTTTTGCATGAACCAATTGATTTGAGTGACTAAGCTCGATTTTTCTTTTTGTCCATTTTGTATTTGTTGGTTTGTCTTGTTTATTTTTCTTGGCCAAGTGTAATATTTTGATTCCTTACTATGGATATCTTTGGCTATTATGGTCTTTTAATTACTAGGGACACACACACACACACACGTGTGTGTATGTGTGTGTAGAGAATATTCATCAAAACCTATATATGATGTGTTGTAATTTTATCCACTATATGTGTAAATATTCTATTTCATTCATCATTTTCAACGCCTAACCTTTCTTTTTCTATTTGAGTAAAACATAGTTGCTCAAATACTTCTAATGAGTGATCATTAGTATTCGAAATACACTTGTATATTCTTTTTCTATTTGAGTAAAAACTATTTGCTAAAATACTTCTAATGACTGATCATTAGTGATTGAAATACACTTGTATATGTTGGAAGGAAATATGTGTCCCTAGGATCAATTTGCTTATTAAATCACCTTCCATTTGGAACTCCGAGAACTTTCCTTGTGATTCTTCCATTAATGGTCCCTTCAATTTTATTTTGATACCTTTTTCCAACTTTTTATTATCATTAGATAACCTTCCACCAAGAATGTTGGAACTTTACTTGTCCATTTACCTCCTCAAGGATCTTCCAAGCACGTTTTTAATGTCCTAATTTGAAATTTTCCTATTCATCAAATGACCTTTCCTTATGAATATTGGACCTTAACTTGTACCTTTACCTTTTGGTGGATCTTCTAGGACATTCTAATGTACTTATCCAACCCTTTTCATGCAATCAAATCACCTTCCATTAGTACTCTTGGACCTTCATTTGTACCTTTATCTTTTGATGGTTCTTCTAGGCATTTTTCAATGTCCTTATCCAAATATTTTCTTGCCATCAATACTCTTGTATCTTTACTTGTCTCTTTATATTTTGATGTCTCTTATAGTTTTTTTTTTCGATGTATTCATCGGGATTCCTTCCATTGGGACAATGGCTTCTCGTAGGTCATTACCTCTAACAATGGTTTCAGATCTAATTTATTACTCATGACTACTCCATTTTATCAAATTATCCTCCACCAAGATTTAATATATTTGGTGTCTCTACGAGCTTATTTCCAATGATAGTCATTAACTTGTTGGATCACTCATGACCTCTTTACACCATATTTCATTGTTATCTCAACTACAACAAGATATCGTTGTCCCAATTCTCTTAATGACCCTTAAAAAAACTCATACCAAAACCTTACCCTCACAAAGAACATTAATAACAACTCTTAAGTGCCTAATTCTCATGGAGGTGATAATCCCTTCCTTCAATATAATTTTAAAACATATTAGGCAATACTTATGAGATTCTAACATTAATGCATGAAACAATAATTTTTCGCACTTTTAGGTGGGACATAAACTTCCCATTCGGCCCTTATTCTTGCTTGTGTAGCTCAGTAAAAAATATTTTTCAGCAAGTATCAATAAAATTAGAACATAATGATTTATTCACTATATTAAGATGAAAAATAAAAATAAAAAGAAGAGGGGACACTTGATTAAAGTGATCTCCTCAAATAAGTGACATTTCAAAGATATTGATAGCAAAGTTCTTCTAACTAATCTCTAATTCTAGCAATTCATATGACATTAGCTCAAATGACCTATGTTCTAGGATTTATTTTCTAGAAGTATTTATTCTTGTACTTTGTTCTTCCTATTTTATTGGTTCAATGTGCATATCCTTACATTTGACCCCCATTACTTTCCCTTGGGCCAAACATATCCCTTTCACTACTCTTCATTCCTTTTTTGCATTGTATTCATACTTATACACTTTACGAGAGTTTGGTTGGGTTGTCTTTTATCTAACCAATTGGTTTCTTCAGTCATGTAACGTCGTTTACCAAGTTTTATTTACTCAAATAATGTGTGTTATCACTTATATGATTTATATATATGTTAATCCATTATCATGCAATTTATTCAAATTTTAAGGTCCTAACCATCCATAATTAATATTTTTTTATCTTATCTTTTTTCCTATTGTTGTATGGGAGAACCAATTGTCCTTCAGTAAATTAATGCTTCTTTAATATGTTATCATGATGGATTTTCATCCTACCTTTTACCATTACCTATTAATATTCTAACCATACCATGTTTTCATCTAACACTTCTAGTTCCTCCAACCTATTCTTAATTGATATCTTGGTTTTCAATCTCTACTCTACTACTATCTATAGCAAGTGTATCCAATATTCCATACACATTATTGCTTCTTTCCCAAATACCAACCTAAATGGTGTTTTCCTTGACCCTTTTCTTAAGTCAACTTTGTTTTATAAAGTTCACAAACGAGGTAAGGTTTTATATCAACTCAATATCAATGAAAGCTAGAAAAAAAATGTAAAAGGGAAATGTGGTGTTTATATTCTTTGCCAATTTTAAAGGAGATGCTACAATCATACAAAGAAATATGAAAAAAAGGATGAGGCACCAAATCAACTTCAATTTTAGTATAAATTTAATTTAAATTGAATAAAATCTTCTCTTCTAACTAAATCTTCCAAAAGCACAAAGAAAGCACTTTCATTGGCGAGGGAAGAAAATGAATCTAACCTAATTTTGGGCTCACATATCTCTCCCAAAAGTCTATAATAGAGAATTATTTCTCATTAAAAAGGATTAGAAGTTCAAATAATTATTGAGGGGGTGAAATAGAGAAAATAGGTCATAAAAAATTGAAGTTTTTCCTAGAGCGCCACTCTTTCTACATAAATATATAATTATTCTCTTCTTCTCATTTTTCTATCCATTTTCAATTTCCTTGCATGCCTAAAAGGGATATTGCAATCATTGTATGATCCCATGGGCTAGATTGAGTCAATAAAGATATTGGTTCCCTCTCCAGACCCAACTTGAGCTTTTCTAAAATAGATTGTAATGAAGAATGTCATGACGCAAGTGGTCGATGAACCCCCCTATGACATTCTACTTGTTTTTCAGGAATGGCATAAGATAGATGTGATAAAACCCCAATGAAATTTCCTTTAGTCTTGGGAATATTTTTTAATGTAATTTGTATAGGGAGAAACTTGAGACCGAGCCAAGTCAATCTAACCCTTGGTGCCTTTTCTCTTTCCTATTCATTAATAGAAAAATGTTTATATAAATCAATTATAAAAATAAAGTTCTAGTAATTATTCTCACGTTTGTTGTGTTTATTTGATTCATGGCTATTCTTTTTAATTTGGTGGATCTATATTACATTCACATTAATTTTAATATCTAGAGTTTGTAACCATCAGAAATAGTTTATAAACAACCCTACATATCCCTTTTTCCTTGGGTTATTTGTCACAATGAATTAGATTCATAGGCATTAGAGTTTGTACCCATCAGAAATAGTTTATAAACAACCCTACCTATCCCTTTTTCCTTGGGTTATTTGTCAGAATGAATTAATTCATGTGCCTATGGTTCAAATGATCATTCCTATGACTATAATCTATTGAATCCATGTGCTTGTATTATTGATCATCCCCAAAACCATAACTCAAATATTTATATGTTGTTTTTAATAAATAGTAGAGGAAAACACCGTGAAGCACCCCATGTTTCGAATAAAACTAGTATGAACTCCATAGATAAATATCTTTAAGATATTCGAGGGTACCCACCATTGCAAGAATTATTTAGAAGCCATTTTTATTAGTCTTATATATATCCTACAATATTGATACCCTTGAACATGTACTTTTTCTCTAAGGTTTTATACATTTTCTCAACAATATTTGTATTAGTTTTGTTCTTGTATGTCCTTTTTATTCCTCTATTTAAGAGTGTCTGAATTCATTTTGTGATAGAATTTTGAGAGTCTTCATCTCTACCTTCGATGATATTAATCATGATTGGAATACATTTTTGTTTATCTTTCACTAATACTTGTTGTTGTTATTATTCCCTTTGGTTTTCCTAGCCCATTGAAAGATAATTATTTCGAATAAGTATTTAATAATGTTTTTATATAATTTATGATATGAACATAATGATAATGGGCCAATGTTATATATGGCCAAGAAGGAAGGGACATGCCTTTTTTTTTTGTAAGTTTATATTTATTCTATTAAAAGAAAATAATTTTATAGATAGAAGTACACAACAACATATCCAGCTTGCAGATAAGCAAAAACATAGAGAAAATACCAGTCTGCCTGAAGGGGAGAGGCATACTGGAGCTGTCAAGATGATCCTCCCTTTTAAAGGGAAAACAAATCCATACATAAATGAGTTTTAAAGTGTTGCAAAAATTCATCAAGCTGAGCTTGAGAAAAACTTCCCTGGAGGGCCACTGTCCCAGAAAAGTTGCCCAAAAGAAGAAGAGCCGAAACATAAAACTTGGAATTAAAATTTGGTGAAGGGTTCCTCTATTATTGGCGTCCCAAAATCAGTGCCTTGCTGCCCTTCCTAGACTTTGAAGTCTTCTGCGACATCACCGGAGTTGTCCTTGTTGCTGTAGGTGCCACTGCTGCTGGAGCTCCTCGAGCCATCCTTGGTATCAGAGCTGGTTCGCTTGATCGACAGGGGCTCGGTCTTCCTGGGGCGGACGATGCTGGCAGTTTTCCCTGTAGGAGTGATGAAATGCCTCTGAGGTGGTGGGGGGCGGAAGAGGGGTAATGTCCATAGGGTCTGGTGCAGAGGAAGAGATCGGAATGACAGGGGTAGCGGAGGGAGTAGGGACAGAAGGAGCTGAGGGAGCAGAAGGAACAAGAACATCAGAGCCGACGAGATTAGCCTCCGGAGCAACATGGAGGTTTGTAGAGTGCAATATGAGGCGACTTATCAAATTCTTAATCACCCAATAATTCCTTCAACAACTAGTTGTGTGATTGGCAGCCGAGAGAGAGCTTGTGAGCCCATCTTCCCAGTTGTCAATCATGGTGCCCAAGAAGGTCGACACTTCGACATCAAAGCCCTTAGAGCTAGCCTGAGCGTTGAAGGGAGTGGCTCTAGGATTGTTGGCACTTCCATGGCCCCGCCACCTCCTAGGAATTCCACGTTGTCGAGGCGGTATGCTGTGCTCAGGGAACCGGGGAGATGAAGGGGAGGAGTAGCAGGAGAGGGAGTAGAGGTGGGAAATGGTGGAGGCTTCAGGAGGAGACTTGCCAAAGGTTAACTGAGCAGAGTAGGAAAAAACAGTGGAGGATGGTGGGATGTAGAGGAATTAACCCCCCATCACAGAACCAAAGGAACATAATGGTTGACCATTAATGTGCTTACCTCATCATACCAGACTTTAACTACCGAAAGGACATGTCCCATGTGGAGAATTGAGCTCACTGCCAGTTTGAATGGAGGAGGATGCATGTACAAGAGTAGCGTCATCCTGACATTGGGACGGTGTCCCTTCATGGCAGAGGGTGGGGGTTTGCTATACGCCATGGAGAGCCCTGTCATCGAGGTTGTGTGGACTAGGGTGCCCCATGGCATGAAGAGGCGCTTTGTCCCTGCCATGTGGGCCATTAACGTCCCTATTTCCCGCATCAGGGGAAGGGGCATGCCTTATTATTAATATAAATGTCATATAATAATTGATACTTAAAAACTAATTTGTAATTAGCCTAATCTAATAATAAATAAACTAATATATATAATTTAGACTCATTATAAGTCATACCTACTTGAAAAGATTCATCCTTGAAGCTTTTGTAAAATAAGAATGCTTGACTTAAACCTCGTATTCACTTAATTTGTTGCAGCTTCAGGAAGGTTACTGTGCTTGATGAGATACTCTTTGACAAACAAATCTTGTTCAACAATTCATCCACAAATGAAACAGAAGACTTATTTTTAGTGGTAGTTTGGTTAGGTAGTTTAATTATTTCAAATAAGTTAAAAAATGTTTTTTATATAATTGATGATATCAATACAATGATAAAATGCCAATCTCATATATGGGTGATAGGGAAGGGCAATGTGTTATTATTAATAGACATGTTGTATAATAATTAATATTTAACAACAAATTAGTAATTAGCCTATTCTAATAATAAATAAACTAATATACATAGTTTATACTCATTTACACACATTCATCATTAAAAAAATTAATATTCATGTATAACCCTACTTCTATCATCCCTCTTGTTTTACCTCTTCCTTTAAAATCTCTTGTGGCTTACAATCCTTTTATTTCTAAATATAGTAATATCATATTAATTCTTTCTATTCCCACATGCATTTGTTTTGTTCTCTTATTTCTTCTTCAATCTTCACTTTTGTCTTTTTTGGTTGTCAACATGCTCTCTTTTTCATACATGTCATCTTCAAACAAATGTCTTGGAAGGTATTATGCCCTTGTTTTTCTCTTCTAACCCTAATCCAATTCTCTTCTAACCCTAATCCAATGATTGCGTGAAAGTCCCTTCATCGAATGTAATATACCTAAGAGTATTTTACCAATATTAAATTTATTGTATTAATTAAGTCCCTTCATTGAATGTAATATACCTAAAAGTATATTACCAATATTAAATGTATTGTATTAATTATTATTCATTTATATTACCATCGACAATTGTAGAGACACACTATTTTATATTTTATATGTATTATTTCACATTGTATTTATAGCCACACAACATCTATTGTAAAGCATCATCTTATTATGAAAAATATACTTTCGGAAAATTATATTACAATTGGTATCATAGCATTTTCTCTCCTCACCTCACCAGCATTCTCTCCATACAGTCCACATTATGTTCGACCTTCCTTACAATCTCATCTCTCACTCTCTTATTTTCCGTTCACCTCCCTTAAACCTCCTCGACTCTCCTCCCACGTTAGTCTCCAAACCAATTCCCTCGTGTGCTTCCACACTACCTCTGCTCATCAACGCACTTCTCCACCCGCACGTAGACCACTCCACACTTTCCTTGAACTCCGCTGCACCACTAAACCTTCGCCACATTTCTTCATGTGCCCTCCCATACTCTGCTACACCTCCTCCTTCCTGCGCCCTCATACCTCTTCCACACCCCAACCATTAGATTTAGAGTTTTAAACCCTAACCAACCATTCCACGTTAAAAATAATAATATTACAAATACTAATAGTCATTATTTTAATATTTCAATCCCCCTAAACAAACTATATAATAATAATATTATTATTTTAATAATAAGTATTATTATTATAAATATGTTTTTTTTAATAGTTAAAATATTCTTAAAACACACTCTAACCCGTTCTATGATGAAGACATAAAATACAGAGAGGAACCCTTCGGAAGACTCAACAAAAAAGAATGAGAGTGAAATCGATGCCAGAATTCTTGTTGCGATATAAGGTTTTTGTCAAGAAATGTCAATAATCAACAATACATTGAAGGAAGTCCTGCCATTTAAACATGAATTAGAGCCCTACAAAAATGCTAATTATGGTGCAAGAATCCTCCACTCTTTATCACGACCTCATTTCTCATCAAGTACAGGTCAATATAAGAACGCCATACACAAAGTGAAAATTGACATATCGAAGTTTGATGGTGAAGACAATCGAGATGGCATGCGATGGATTAGTAAAATAACAAAATATCTCATGATGCACCAAATATATGTTGAGAATGACAAAATAAACATTGCATCAACGTATCTGGACAAATTATCTTGTGATTGGTTTCTATGGTGGGATTCTAAATGTGTAGGAGGAATGGTGATAGACTAGGACACCTTCAAGAAAAAACTTTATTTAAATTATTTCAAGATATGGATGTAGTCTACACAAATATCACTCATTTACAAACAAAATGGGATAGTGGATGAGTATTTTAACAATATCCTTGTGTTGGCTACTCGCACCACACTATCTATGTGAAAAGATAGGCCCCAACTTCGTCAAATTCCAACTTCATTTCCTGTCACAAACAAGAAAGAAAATTTAATAGTTAAATATTAAAACATTAATCTTAAATAATCAGCATCAAGGAAATGCAGCCCCAATCATCATTGTTACAACAACAAAAAACAAAATATAGAATCTATTTTTACCTTAAATGTAGCCTCAAATTGACATATAGTGATCTTGTTACCATAAAGACTTTTCAACCTACTTCAAAAATAGAGGAACAACAACATTAGTAAAATAACATGAATCACATCATCAAGAACATAACACGTAGACTCACTGGTGCAGGTGGGATAGACCGCAGCCAACCCCAACCAGCACTTCTAGGATCTAGGGGCTCCTACACTTAGCAGGACTGCCCAATTTAGCCCAAAATCCAAATTTTGCTCTAAAATTGCCTCCCCGCAACTCTGTTTCTGCAACAGAGTTTTCGCTGTCGGGTTGCGGGATCTCAAAACACCCAAAGCCATGCTTCGCAACTTTCATCCCGAAACGGCCTTCCCCAAATCAGGTTTCAGGATGCGGGATGCGGGGTGCCAAGTTCCCAAAGTTGCTCCCCTGAAAGTTCCTTCTCGAAATTCTTCCCCCACAATTCTCCTAGCCGTTAGATCTTTTCGGCCTTCACTCCAACCATCGATCTTCTTTTTGACGCGGACCTTTGAGACCCTTGCGGATCTATTAACTTACTTGCAACTTCCGTTGCGGGATTCTTCTGGATCGTCAGATCTTGATCTGTGGACTCAATCTCCACCATCCTTTCTCTGCAAAAAATCGTTAAGGCAGAAAACCTGCAGGTTGTGCCGATTGATCATGAAATTAATCAATCCATACTACAATTGCCCCGATTCTTTGGCCTAACAATCTTATGCATGCATCTACCCTCTACTTCAACTATTCAAGCAAGAAATTGATGCATGAGTGACAGTAGCTTCTCAGAAATACACAAATGTTCATGAAAACATCGAAGTTGACTCTGCACAGATACACAATTCAACACAACACATGCATAAATGCTAACAACCCAACAAACACACGGTTAATCCTTGTATTAAGCAACAAAGGAAAAATGCACATAGCTTGGATCTCTCTCCTTCTGATTCTTCAAAATATTTACATGTAGGAATCAGCCACAGGTCTGTCCTCTCTCTGCAAATTTAGAATTCTAATGATGAAGAGCAGAACCCCCTCTACAACTCTAAATTGTCTATTTAACCTAAAACTACGACCGCCTCAACTGAGTGGTCCTGCAACTGAAAACAAATGAACTCCTAAGCATGATGAAAATGTCCTTGTCAAAATCAAATAAGCATGCGGTTTGATCTCCACGCGGGGAATCATGATACGCAGCCACTCCTACGGTACTAAAAGACAATTATTCAACCCAAAATGGTTATAAAATATGCCACAACATGTGACCAAATCATCACATTGCTGGCATGCCACGATGCTCTTGCATCACTCACGAGTCACAATTGGAAGGTGTTAGTGAAACTGAATTGCACTGACTAGATTCAGGAAAAGTGGGTACTCCACAGGTTATCTCGCCCCTTAATGGTCCAACATACATATGGGGACCTGAAACTTGACAAAACCGATAAATTGATAGAATCATACATTATGCCCGATCTTGGCCTCCACTAGCCAATTGTGGCCGTGGAGGCTAATACCATTATGCATTGTAATTATGCCAATTGATTATTACATTAGATGAATGTTGGTATCATGCCAATAGGTATCCTACGATCAATGCATAGGAACTTGGTGCATATACAATTTTTCTCTTCGCTTAGCTATGTAGAGATCATTTTTTTTTCCTGAATAATGATAAATATTTACGAAGAAAATATACAGTCAAGATAAAAGAATAGAAAAAGTGAAGACAATTAATTTATGCAACTAAAAGGTAATAAAAACATATTTTCTCAAACCCTAAATCAATGGAAATTGAATAAAACCTATTAGAATTTGAATGCCATTTAGATATTCAAGCAGATAGTTCTAATAATTTTTGCAGTAAATGGAGAATGAAGATACAAACTAAACAAAACAAACCACACAGGAAACACACAAGTATTGCTCAGGAATTTACAGTGTCATTCACAATAATAAAATCCTGTGTTACAATAGTTTACATAGGAAAAAAATTCGAATGCATGACATGCAATTTGAATCTATCCACTAGATCTGACTATAGCTAACTGACCATCTAACTCATGGTGTCTCAATCAATTTTGGAGTCCAACATATCAACTCCCAGATGTCCAACAACTCAAACAATCAATGACAACTAGTTAACTCAGTGCAACTAAGTGTGGTAGGTGGGCAAAGGCGCCTACTCCACATGCAGCCATGCATTATCCATGCAAAGCTTGTGCTAGCTAACTGATTGTGAACCAACTGAAATTAACTAGGGGCTAACTGAGACTAACTATTACTAACTCCAACTAACTGAAGTAGGTTGGTGTCGGGACTCCCAGTGGCTCCTAAAATGTAGGGATTGGTCTAGGAGGCGCCCAAACTGATGCATGCACATGCAGTAAGTGACAATTAACCTCTAGCAGTGTTCCCCACACTCCAATGACTGGTACATGTTGCCCCGTTAGGCCAAGTGGATCTAATGGTACTAGTGGACCAATTAATTAATTAAGGTTCCTAAGTTAGGCTAAATAATCTAATAGACAGTATGGTTAAGGGAGGATTAATAATCCTAACACCCCCCCTGGATCCTAACTTGGACAACTATGGGCCCTGGTAACAAGACCACAGGTCACACAAATACAATCTAAAAGACAGAATGCTGCTTAATACAACCGAGGAAATAGGGGAAAACCTCATGGGAACCCCCCCACCTCAAAATAAGCAGGAATACAAATTTTGAAAAAACTTGTGAAAATTTTTGTTAATATTTGCAGGACTATGCAGCATCAGTATTTTGGTTCTGTGTAGGTGAACCCATGAATCCAAACAAAGTTCTTATGTCTAGAGGAATCTTCCTCTTTGGAAGAAGAACAATGCACTCAAATGAATCGGAAATATAAACAACAACATGGTGAAAACTTAACCCATGTAGAGCAACTGAAATCATCTGAAGAGAGAGCAAAGGTGCTTGAGAATTCAAACCATGTGAGGAACACCCAAGAAACTGATATATTTCAGCCTTGAACATCAAACCATGAGTGGTAAAATCAGCCCCAAGTGTTAGGAGCAAGTGTCCAGGTGGATGCAAAATGTCTTCCTTTTTACTAGTTTTGTGAGGAGATGAGCATGTGACCAAAGGTAGAGAAGCCCTGGGACTGTGGGGAGCGAATGCTTGAGCCCCATAATCTGATATAGCTTCATAAATATCCAATAATTCACAAAATCTAATATCAGCAATCTCATAAGAGAAAACTAACATCGAATCCTCAGCAGGAAAATTGAAGGAGACTTGCGGTGCTTGATTTGTCACACCAAAATTGATGAAACCTGTTACAAGCAATACTGTAAGCTCTTGAATCTTAAAAACTGAACCACATATTATTAGATAGGAAAGTAAATCAGATCCAAAAAGGTTCATATCAGATCCAAAACTGTGAAGTGAAATAAAATCCCCAACAACAATTTTGAAGGAGACTTGCGGTACTTGATTTGTCACACCAAAATTGATGAAACCAGCTGCAAGCAGTACTGAAAGCTCATGAACCTGAAATATTGAACCAAGTAATATCAGATCAGATCTAAATAACATCATATCAGACCCAAATAATTCCATATCAGATCCAAAATTGTTGAATGAAATCAAATCCCCAACATCAATTTTGAAGGAGACTTGCGGTACTTATTTCTTCACACCAAAATTGATGAGAACATCTACAAGCAGTACTGAAGGCTCATGAGCCTGAAATCTTGAACCAAGTAATATCGGATCAGATACAAATAAGATCATATCAGATCCAATAAATTTCATATCAGATCCAAGACTTTGCTCCATCGAGATGGTAGATGCATAATTTTCTCCTTCTTCAAAATTTTGAATATCGGAGCATGCAATCATGTAGAAATTTGTTGGAAGCTCAAGATCAATGAGAGTGAATGGATCACTCCTACAACCTGGAATTATTTCAAAAATTTCCAAAGATTTACAAAATATAATATCAGCAAACTCATGAGAGAAAACTAACATCAAATCCCCAGTAGAACTTTTGAGAGAGATTTTTGATACTTGTTTCTTCACACTAAAATTGATGAGAACATATACAAGCGGTACTGAAAGCTCTTGAACCCTAGAACCAAGTAATATCAGATCAGATCCAATGGAAGTTTCATCTTCCAATGTATTTAGGAAGGCCTGTGGGAAAGATGAAGGGGTGGCCAAGGAAATGTGTAATCAGGATGAAGAGGTAATATATAGAGTGGCCAAGGCCAGAGGAGTGCCCAAATTGTAATATCGTGCCAAGAAGGTGTACAAAGATAGTGAATAGATGGAGTAGATACGATATTGATGTAGAAATGAGTTTTTACTTAATGAAATTTGAGATTACAAACGTATGTATTCTTCTTTTCACTGGTTGATTTCTAAGTGTCCATATTGATTTAGAATTTGAAACCTCTATGTGTATAATCTCAGTAATTGAGTGTGTCCTTGAAATCGTTTTTTGCAAGATTGAATGCCAATCCAAAGGCATTTGAAAGGATTTTAATTCACCTTCATGGTTGAAATGTTGAGTTAAATGGGGCATGTTTCTATATTTGAATCTTTCCAAAAATCCATTGACCAAAATCTATATGTTAGAGATCATATGTATGCCTGTAAGTTTAAACCAATGAATGATGTATATTATTGTTTGGGATAGAGCTATGATTGTAGAGTGTTGCAATTATGGTAACGAGTAAATTTATTAAGAAGATAGGTTGAATGCGTCCCCTATAGTTGTTAAATCGTACTTGATCAAACTTTATAGTTAAGGAAAGACCCATTAAAAGGAAAGATTGTATTGCTTCTCCATAGGAAGGTAATTTCGAGGCCTTTGATTCGTTTCTAAATCAATTGTAGAATTGACATTGTATTAGCAAGTGTTAGAGGTTGGCGTTGTTTTTGGTTCCATGAAAAAACAATTGAATACTTGATGCTCTTTGGGGAAGATTAAATAAGTTGGAATAAAACCTCTATATAGACAAAGCAACTCACATGATGATAGGCTAAAGAATCATAGGGTCATGGCTTGTATATTTTTAATCAATATAAATAATTTGAGATATGACAAACCTATAAGTGTGAAGTGATATAATCTTGTGATTACAAGCTTATACATGAGAACAAAGACTTGAAGTTTGTGAGGTCAACTAGTGGTATTCGAGTATGTTGACTAGGAATTTCCAGAGTCTAATGACATAGATGACAAATTCATTGAAAGGAAGAAGCAAAGTAGGTTAAGAGTTGTGGTATACATATTCATAGTAGAAGTGTGGTTGTACTCTAGTAATTATTGACGTTTCTCCAGGTTGCAACATTGGGAAAACATTCATCCATGGGAAATGGACTGATTCATATGGCTAGTGGCGACTGGCCCAGGTAGTGGAAGACAATATCCCATTATCCTGAGTCATATGGTATGGGGAGATTGTCCCCAAGATGTTATCACATTGCCTTCTCTATGATTGAGTGGTATATTTTATATTAGAGTGAGTTGAATTGTTTATTTGATAGGGGATTTCATCCCTTTTGGAATATACAAGTCTAGTCTAATGTTGAATTTGACATAGGCTCTAAGAAGTGTCCGAGATTTCTTAGTCTGGGTCAAATCAACATTATAGATCTATGAGTGAATAGACGTGCATGTGAGGAGATGATCATCAATAAGGAAAAATTTTCTATGATGAAGAAATGACCAAGAAGAAAAGTCAACCATTGAAGAAGTCCTAGATAGCATTGAAGAATCCCCAAGTAATATTGAAGACAAGAAGACCAGTCGACCCCAACGAAAATAACAAGTCGTCCTCAATGAAAGTACAAGTCATCCCCACTAGTGAAACTTGAAGTGATTTCAAGTTTATAAATAAAGTGCTCACACTTTTCATTTTCATCATCATCACATCATCTCTTCTCTTCTCCAATTGTGTGCACTTTCCAAGAAGGACTAACAAATTCACAAGAAGCAAAATTTTGGGTTCTTATAATCTCCTAGTGGTTCACTTTCTCTCCCTAGAGGTTCACAATCTCTCCCCAAAGGTTCTCTAGGGTTTCCTCATGAAAGAAGGCTCAATGCTAGGGTTTCTTCATGAATGGTAATGTAATTATTGGATTGATTTCTTCTAAGAAAAGTTGGTTGAGTTTTCCCCCAAGTTTGGGTTTCCTAGGGTAAAATTCTTATGTCTATTGTGTATGGTTTTGTTTCTATGATCTTTTGTTCCCGCTGCAATTTAAGTTGAAGTTTTCAGTGTGCAATTTAATGAAAACTGTGGGATAAAATGAATGCTTGAAATCATTAGAAAATATTTGTCAAGATCTGAAAATTGCATTTCTACTGTTATATGAGAAAATTCAACATAGTATCAAAGTAATTTTGAAAGACAACCAAAGAGTAATTTTTTCCCTAAGTATGGAAATTAGAGATTCTAAGTTTGGACCTTTCTACCCTAAGTTTGGACTTGAATTCAATGTCCTTGAGGTTTCATTCGCAAGGTGAATCTTTCTATGGAGTTAGTTTCTCAGTTTTGTCAAATTTCAATTTTGACCTATTTTTTGGGAACTAGGGTTTCTTAATCAGTTTTCAATTTTTTATCAAAATGGTGTCCAGTCTCATAGTAGAAGGTAGATTGGATGGTGCTACAAATTTCAAATCTTGGAATACTAAGATACTCTTCATCTTGGATGAGAATGATATTAAAAATTATGTGAAAGAAGATGTCTCAAAACCAAAAAGTGATGAGGAGAAAATGAAGCACGAGAAGAATGAAGCAAATCCAAAGAGGATATTAATAGATTCTACAAAAGATCATTTGATTCCACACATTTCTAATTTGAAGACTGCCAAATCAATGTTTGATGCCTTGGTGGGAGTATTCAAGAGAAAGAACACAAACACAAAATTGGCCTTGAGGAATCAACTTCCTTATATAAGCATGGAAAAATCATATTCAATTGCTACTTATATTATGAAAGTATGTAATGTTCTGTTTTGATAAATAGGGAATTGAATGAGGAAATTTAATACCTGGAGCATATTAAACAATTATTCAGTATTATTAAGTCATCAGTATAGTAAAGAGGGCCATCAGGGTTATTATCATAAAGCATGCAGAGCATGCAAGCTTTATTTCTCCAGTGTTAAAGTCAACGAGAAATTAGAATTGCATGCATGCAAAAGTAAAGCCTAAAACCTAAAAGTGACATGCAAACCCTAAAAGTACATGACTATCTATTTAAGAAGGGTTATTGGACTAAAGAAGATATCTATTGTTATTGTTGATTGATTTTGGAGTTTCGAGCAGCAACACATCGTGCAACCATGACAGTTGGGGTTGGAGACGATGTCTTTAGCTAGCGAGGGTTCGACAGTGAGATATCTGCCCTAGTCTCTTATTGTTAAAATTTTCATATGCTTAGCTAAGACATCAGTATTTCATTTCATTTTCATGACAAAAGCATATAAATAGGATCACTGAAAGATAGACAAGCACAACCATAAAAAGGAACACAAATATTTATCTTAGGAAAACCCTAAAGGGAAAAACCCAGCAAAAGCTTCCTCAATATAGATGCCCCAAAAAGATAAAAGATAAAACCAGCAAGGAGATCAAAG
>LPNX010376996.1:31527-42445 GCA_001517045.1 Pseudotsuga menziesii
TTATAATTAATTCCCTCTTTCTGTTAGAAACCTCTAGCCACAACTCTTACCTTACTTCTATCAACAACATATCTTATCTTGCAAATCCATTTGGAAGATACCACATTCTTGCTTTCTGGTTTGAGTACTATATCCCAAACATCATTCTAGTATCATAACATCTTCTATGAATTTGTCTTCTCAGGTCATGAACATATCCTAGTCTTCTGCATTCAACCTTGAAGGTTGGAACCCACTTTACTCTTGGTAAAGTCTCGATCCATCACAAAGCTATCCATCATGTCGTACCATGTCGAACTTAGATATAATTTTCTGTAGTCACTCCCCCTGAAGTGGAGTATGATCTTACCTCTTCATTCTGTATAGGTGGTTCTATGCTTGATAAATACTGGTCAATAGAGTATGTCATGTCATAGTCTATTCTTTCTGGGGAGAATCATGAACCTTGCTTTGTACACTTGTTCCATCATATCGTATACATCATTCCCCATGATCAACTGTTATTCTTTGATCATAGATTCTTTCATAGCATTCTTTTCTTCATCTTGAGTTATCTCTTGTACCCATGGTGGTCTTCATCCTTCAAGGTGGATCTACCACTCTTTGAAGCTCTTTATTCCGTCATGGTGTCTCTGACCCTAGGAGCTTCAGATTCATGTTTATTGGAGTGAATCTTGAATTGTCATCACTTGTTCTTCGGAACAAGTCTCATCCTTCTTTTCTTGTAGGAGGTTGTACATGACCTTTCCTACAATTCAAATGCACCATTTGCATGGTTAGAACTATTTCATAAAAGATATGCATAACGACAAATTCTTATGCATCATGCAACTGTTTAGTCAATACAACATTCATCCATATCTCACATTAACTTTCTAGATGCCTTCCATCTCCACCATGACATTATTGAGATTGTGCACTAATCCAATATGTCAACAAAGAGGTTTGATAAGTAGCAATGGAGAGTTGTATAGCACCATGAGCTACTTACCCATCACATGCATATTAGTAGAATACAGTCATTAATGCAAACAATCTATCATGCATAACACATCAACTGAATATAATCAAATGTATAACAAAACAATATCATGAAATGACAATTGAATACTTATCTTTTATTTGTTTTGTGGGTAGACTCCATCTTGATAATTCTGCTTTATCATCTTCTTAATTCATGATATCATCATTTCTTATCCAAATGACAAGAATCGAGTTCTTCATATTCCTCATCGCTTGAGGGATCTTCTTTGAATGGTGAGAGCTTGATCTTCAATTGCTCCCATCTTCTTCTTCTCTTCTTATGAGTCAAGCTGAAAGGAATTACTTCCTTTTGGCATACATTCTTTGCATGAATCCCATGATCCCGGGAGGCCATTCAAGGTGGCTATCACCACTTCTGCAATCTCCACTTCTTCTTCTACTGCTTCAAGTTGTTCTGGATTCTGGATCTTCACATTCTTCAACTGTTTTCTCAAAGACATCTTCTGATTTAAGTTCTTATCTTCAAATAGCTTGATCAAGGAATCAAACATCTTTAGTGTCTATAGGGAAGACACTTGTGGTACAAGTTGATCCGTGATTGAATCAACAGTGATCTTCTTGGCCTTGATCAAGTTCTTCTTGTGTAAGGCTTTGAGCCTCATCTCCGTATGGAACTGGAACGTCTCTACTTATGTAGGTGTCCAATTCATTTTATTTTAGAGAGACCATATACTTCCATGCTTGGAATTTGTCAACTTTACCAAGCTTATCATCAAGCTGATGTGATAGATCACTTTGAAATGAGAACCTCAAATGCAAATAACAAAAGATTAGATCTTACCGATTTGAGGTGTCCGTCCTGCTTCCAGAGCTAGCTGATTTAGGGTTTGTCAGAGAAACCCTAATTTTAAAAACTTGGAATATTTAATATCTGATTGGATAGAAAGATAGATATCTTCAAATGGATCTGTCTAATGTACTCCTTTTCTGAAAATAGTGGAGGGAAGCTCTCGGAATAGGAAGCCCTAGTTTTCCAATTTCTTATGCAGAAATTCCTGTCACTGTTTCTGTGATATCTCCGAAATTACTGCTCCTACGTGTCTGAAATTTTGCACTGAGGTAACCTCACATGTCCCTGATCCAAAACCATAGATTTCATTAGAATTGGTTTCACCAATTGGGATTTATGATCCTTTTCCCACGGTGACCTGTTACAGGACTGTTCAGAACAATGAAGTTGTACGAACTGCCACGTGTCACTGTTTCATCTTCTGGTCCTGAAATTTGGACCATAGAAATTAAATTCCATGATATTTCTGGAACATCTTTAGGAATTCAATTTGGACCTCTGTATCCCAAGCTATAGCAATGTTCCCCAGGTGTCCTGCTTAGCGATGAATTCTGGAAGAGGCTAGAACCCTAACTTGGAGGGATCATATCTCCCAAAATATAGCGCATATGAGACTGAATTTTGGATACAGTGTACATCAGGAGTTTAGCTTCGGCCTCTACAATTTTCAGCTTCTGAAACGTTGTCAATATCGGGATATAGCGAATGTACCAAAACTTAGCAGTTTTAGTATTTAGGGTTTTTCTAGCTCGGGGTCAAACTAGGGTTTGACTTTCCCGGAGTTTCACCCAACCGAAAAAATTGATCCAGGTCTCTAGACTTCGATTTTGATGAGGAGAGAAATCCTATGCTGGGATCACTAAAAAATTCTTCTTCTGCAAGAAGCCCTAATTTCCCGCCCTGAAAACTGAAAATGCTTGGAATCGAATTCTGCTTCGACAGAAAGATGCACCCTTTAATGGAGAGTCAGCCTAGCCTTCTTTTGCTGATCAATTGTGGAGAGAGAACCAAAAATTAAGAAGCCCTAGATTCTGTAGCTGCACAATGTCTTCTTTTCAGGGTGGCTCTGATTCCATGTTAAAATTTTCATATGCTTAGCTAAGACATCAGTATTTCATTTCATTTTCATGACAAAAGCATATAAACAGGATCACTGAAAGATAGAAAAGCACAACCATAAAAAAGAAACACAAAGATTTATCCTGGGAAAACCCTGAAGGGAAAAACCCAGCAAAATATTCCTCAATATAGATGCCCCAAAAAGATAAAAGATAAAACCAGCAAGGAGATCAAAGCCTGATCCTCCTCCTTCTCCAGCTACTTCTCTTCTCCACTAATGCGCTACACAAGTGAGAGTGTGTGTGTCTCAAATGAGGAGCACTACACCTCTATTTATATTCATCCGTTCACTTAAGTTAACTCATTTGACATGTAGGCTCAATTTAAATCATGTAGGCTCGAGTTACACATGTAGGCTCAAGTAACCACACTGGGGTGCTGATGACCCACCTTTACAATTAGAGGGGACTACCTCATGACTCTTATTAGTTCTTCCGATTAGGAGCATCGAGATACAATGTAATACAAGTGGTTCTCCTGGTAGGACCATAGGGGACCACAAAAAGATACATATAGAATATTCTTCGAAGTTACAATATTTCAACACTTATTGGGATAGATCATCCAGGTTTATCCATTGCATCCATCATATACTACAATATTCGGAGATCCAACACATTCCGAGGGTTATTAGCAGATCCATGTTTTGTAGCCAAAAGTAGCAGGGAAAACACATAAGGATTCGCTGGGACCACAAAACACAGTATTTCCTTCACATATCAGCTTCCTCTTTCTCAGCAGACCTATCCTACGGTATGCAGTGATTATCAGCCATTAGTTTTCTCATCTGGAGCAGCTATCAGCCAAACAGATCAGTTGGGGGCGTGAGCCACAGAAATGCCAATCAATTTGCTAGGGCACTTAGAGGCAGCCAAACCTCCACATGTGCCAGTCCATCTCTCCAGCATCAGCAGACACACAAGCTCAGAAAGTTTCGGCCTGAATGGACCTCTCCTCCTATAAAAACGTCACCTTCATTATGGAGGGTGCTTGCGGTACTGCGGGATGGTAACATCGAAGAAAAAGAGCATTATTAGACCACCCATCCGGATCCTTATGCATGCAACTATCTCCGGAGTCATTATCAGCCACAATATCAGTGGTAAGTGTTAATTTCTCTCTACAAAACCCTAACCCTAATTCAACTATATTTTAGGGCATTTTTGCATGGTGAGTTTGCATGCATAGTTTTTTTGCAAATTTGTATGAGATTGAGTGTGTGAGTCGACACTATCATAGAACTTTAGAGAATATCAGTATTTGGGATATTACAGTGGTATCGAATCATGATCCTTTCCAGCTATGGGAACAAAGAAATTGAATAAAAGTGCATGTTGATGCATGCTTGTACATGCAAATGCATGTCAATGATGTTGGTGAAGTGTATGTCAGAAAAAAGGTTTTTCTTTTCTAGCTTGTGAGAACATGAAGACAATGAGAAGGATCTTGACTAGAAATTTATAGAGGTTAGCAGTACTTCAACACTTGCCTCGATATCAGGAGTATCTAACCTTGGGTGATGAGGTATGTGCAACATTATCCTTTCAAGATTATTACACCATTAAGTTCGAGAGCCATCCCAAGGATTTGGATGAGGATCTACTTAAAGGCATAGTTGGGGGAGGGAAGAAATATGAGCATGAAGTACAGGTTGTTGGTGAGATTCATTTGGAGTTAATAGTACATGATGAGGATGTGCATGAGGAGATCACATTAGAGCCATCCTATGAGTCTAGCGACACAAGCACATTCGCTAGTCAGATTGTGGACAAGCTATGTGATAAGTTGGAGTTGGTACACTCTTAATCACCTACAGCAGGAGTCCAGACAGTTATGACAGGAGAAATACATGAGGTGCAAGGAAATGAGCACAACAGTCGAGGCAGTGAGCAGTCACACATGGAGGTTAGGGAGAGTTTATACATGCATGAGATAGAGCTTCCAGATGATAGTCACCGAAAGAAGATTGAACGTGTTAAAGAAAGTATTCTAGCGATGAAAGAGAGGACCAAGATACTCCGAGACACCATAGTACAATGAGATGTAGAGCTTTCAATTCTTCAAGTTGTATGTACCGAGTTAGCGGCCAAGCTTTCTAGTATTGAAGAGCAGTTGAATTAATTGATGGGGCAACAGAAGAAACATACTATTGCATTTCAAGCCAGTCCTCTTCAAGAGTACATAGACAAGGCTTATAGTAGGTTGAGTCCACATTTGCATAATGGCAGATGGTTTTTACAGGTTGGCCAGGATCGAGAAATTTGCCAGCAGTATATGAGCATTCCAGTTGAAATCAGAAGGGCAGAATTTCAGCTTGGTAGGATTAGTTTTTGTGATGGTGCTTATGGACAAGGTCCTTTTTGGGGGTTGGATGAGATTAAGGGTTGGTGTCTTTTCGAGTGGGCAATTCTTGGGAAGACATTCCTAGCTAGGGGTATAGTCTCACAAGAGCCTTGGGATATTTAGGATGAAATATGCACAATTTTGCAGTGGGATCTAGGTGGGAGACCTTATGAGGGATGGATACAGTGTTTACTGATGGTGTTACTTGGGAGTCTACAGGATGGTCCTTGTGTCGATACTATGCAGGGTAGCGGTGGATGCATTTTGACCTCTGCATTTCTCAGATTGATTTGGGACCCTGGGATTATAGTGATTGGAATTTTAGTGATTGCGAGAGGATGCTTTCAGGAGGTCTCTTGTGATGGTACCTCGTTTACATCGTGGTTAGTCACTCTCCTTATGGGAGGTTTCCATGGGACATTTTGTGATGGTACCGTGCAGTGCAGTTCTTGGAGAAGAGGGTGCTACAGATCTCCTAGGATAATTTGGGACCCTGGGATCATTCCCGGATTCAGTTGGGTCAGTTGATTGATTGTGGATTTGCATTGGCATTGCTTGAGGACAAGCAATCTTTGGCAAGGGAGGACTGTAATGTTTCATTTTGATAAATAGGGAATTGAATGAGGACATTTAATAGCTGGAGCATATTAAACAATTATTCAGTATTATTAAGTTATCAGTATAGTAAAGAGGGCCATCAAGGTTATTATCATAAAGCATGCAAGCTTTATTTCTTCAGTCTTAAAGCCAATGAGAAATTAGAATTGCATGCATGCAAAAGTAAAGCGTAAACCCTAAAAGTGACATGCAAACCCTAAAAGTACATGATAATATATTTAAGAAGGCTTATTGGACTAAAGAAGATATCTATGATTATTGTTGATTGATTTTGGAGTTTTGAGCAGCAGCATAGCGTGCAGCCACAACAGTTGGGGTTGGAGACGGTGTCTTCAGCTAGCGAGGGTTTGATAGTGAGATATCTGACCTAGTCTCTTATTGGGACATATCATCTAGGTTTATCCACAGCATTCATCATATACTTCAGTATGCAGAGATCCAACACATTTCGAAGGGTTATTGACAGATCCAAGTTTTGCAGCCGGAAGTAGCTAGGAAACCACAGAAGGATTCAATGGGACCAAAAAACCCAGTCTTTCCTCCGCATGTCAGCTTCCTCTTTCTCAGCAGGCCTATCCTATGACATACAATGATTATCAACCATCAATTTGCTCATTTGGAGCAGTTATCAACAAACAAAGAGCTTAGGGAGCGTGAGCAGCAGAACCACAGATCAATTCGCTAGGGCACTTAGAGGCTTCCAAACCTCTGCATGTGATAGTCTATCTCTCCAGCATCAGCAGACGGACAAGCCCACAAAGTTTCAGCTTGATCTGACCTCTCCTCCTACAAAAACGTCACCTTCAGTCTGGAGGGTGCTTAAAGTACAGTGGGGCGGTAACACCGGAGGGAAGAAGCACTACTAGCCCACCTATTCGGAGATTTATGCATGCATCTATCTCTGGAGTCATTATCAGTTGGAATATCAGTGGTAAGTGTTAATTTCTCTCTGCAAACCCTATCCCTAGTTCAGCTACATTTTAGGGCATTTTTGCATGGCAAGTTTGCATGCACAATTATTTCGTATTTTTGTATAAGATTGAGTGTGAGAGTCAACACTACAATAGAAACTTAGAGAATATCAGTATTTGGGATATTACAAAGTATCTCAATTGAGAGATCAACTTAAATCCATTAGAGATACAATTAATGATGCATAACTTGTTAGATTAACTCTTAATGGACTTCCTTCCTCATGGGAGTCATTTGTTCAGGGCATTTGTTGAAGAGAAGTGTTACCGAAGTTTGATCGACTATGGGATGATTGTGTCTAAGAGGAGGCTCGAGTATTCTCCAAGAATAGTTTGCAGAGACCTCAGAATGAAGAAAATCAAGATCTTGCAGCTCATGCAAGAAAAGGCAAAGGAAGAAGAAATTTTGAGAAAAAAAAATCAGGCAGAAAGCCAACTGGAGTTTAAGAACATAAGAAGAAGGATGTTTCAAAGGTAAAATGCTTCAGTTGTAACAAATTTGGTCACTATATTTTTCAATGTCATCAAAAGAAAAGAAAGGAAATTAAACATGCATCAACAAGCGATTTTGATGACCATCCACCTAAGAAGAAGACACAACTTGATGAGATTGCAGATGAGCTTTGAAAAGAGTATTTGTTTATCTCCACTCTTAGAGGCACTATTATATATAGTAGTGATACCTAGTTGGTAAATAGTGGTGATTCTAGGAACATGAAAGGTTACAAAGATACTCTCAATGATTTGATAGATAAGAACTCAACATTACAAGTGGAACTTGGAGACAATGCCAAGTATGTGGTAAAAGGAATTGGAACATCATCGTTTCAACTAGATTTTTGAGATTCTCTACATATAAGAGATGTATTGTTTGTACCATGATTGAAGAATAATCTATTTTCCATTTTAGCATTGGAGGATAGAGGCTACAGAGTTGCATTTATGGATGGTTGGGCTCTTGGCCAAAGGGCTCGAGCATAGACTTAGCAGGAGTGATTGGTGCTCGAGAGGGAGGAATATACATATTGATAGGATGTCCAGCCCAGGCATTGGTACATGATAGTATCAAATTATGTGAGCTATGGCATCAAATACTTGCTCACTTACAATACATGGATTTTCCAACATTGAGGAGGATGGTTATAGGTCTTCCATATCTCTAGGTAGAGAATGAGGGTGTTTGCATAGGTTGTGCACTTGGAAATAATGCCAAGGGTTATTTTCTGAGCAATGATAGTAGGTCTAAGGGGATCTTGGATCTTATTGTTGAGAGTACAACTTTGGGAGTCATTTCTATGAGACTTGTGTTGTATCAAGTTCAAAATCTATGTCGTATTAGGTTCAGATCTTATCCATGGAACTTATGTCGTATTAAGTTCACTAAATTATGTTGTATTAAGTTAAAGAGATTAGGTTGTATTAAGCTAGGACCTTGTCCTATTCGGAAGAGATGCTTGTACTGGTATATTATGTCGTATTAAGATCACGACCTTATGTTGTATTAAGGTCGAAGACTTGAGTTGTATCAATTATGGACTTGTGTTGTATCAAGTCAAATGCTTCTCATAGATGGTACCCTATGGGATGGTTCTCCTTAATTAGAGATGGTCTTGTGTTGTATCAAGACCGCATGAATTATGTTGTATTAATTCTTGAGGATATACTATGTGATGTATGGCTAGTCATGGTCACCAAGTGCTACAAGTCTCCTTTAAGGATTAGCTACCCTAGAGTGATTTACTTTAGCATATGACTATATGAACTGGGGTAATACATATGATCATAGGTTTGTTGACGGGCGTATTTGACTAAGCTCGCAACGGGGGAAACGACCCAGTCCGGGACCCTTAGAACAGGCTCCAAGCTGTTTGGAATAGCCGCTCCCAACAGGTTTAAAGGCTCTGTTGGCCTGAGATCCTAGAAGACTAATGCTTACGATTAATGCTACTGATAATTAGTGTCGATCCTATTCTTATAATTACAAAAGTTAACCTAAGTTATGTATTACAAGAACTAAAAACTGTTAAGTTAAATTACCCAAAACCATTAACTCTGAATACATAAATAAGACCTAAATCTGTACAGGATTCATATACTTACAAAGTCATGTTATATTTATGTACAGATGTACAGTAATTACATAAAATGACAAACTGAAAATAATTAATGAAAAAGATCTGACTCCACAGGGTTTTTTAGATAATATAAAGATAAAAACTGAATAGAGTATAATTCTAATCTAATACCTATCCTGATCAGGAGCAAAAATTAATTAAAGCTTGTTATCAACTGATACTGATAAATGCACTGCATATAAACATTTGCAAATTTTAAAGAAATTCAACCGTTGCAAATTCATACAAGCATCATTCCATATAATGTAACAATAATATCGATTATTAACTACAGAATATGTTATACCAGCATAGCTAAAAACAAGAACAGTCGATACCTAATAGATTATCTTCGCACAATCCATCAAAGGAGATTAAAACAAACATAGTAATACAGGAAAAACAAATACCAAAAACTGAAAGATATTATAAACCACATATAAGTTTTAAAACTGTAAATGTGAATCAAACATCACCAGCCCAAGACATTGTGACAACTGACAGATAACTGTCTAGCAGCCCAAACAGTACGAACCAGCAGTTCAGTATTTGCATCCCCGAAGTATCGACCTTCGATCAATGGCAGCAGAGTTTTCAGAGCTTTCAAAAGATAAATCTTTTGTGCTTTGGCAGCTCCAACCCCCCCTTTTAACAATCAAATTCTTCTGAGTTTAAATAAACCAGGATCAGAAGAAAACAAAACAAATTCAGCTCTGCAACAGGCGAATTTCTGGAAACAAACATTTCGTTGCCGGCTGCAACTGCCAAAATCGTGCTCAAAGAATCCCTGAAATCTCCTTGAATCCATCATTTTCTGGCGAAATCCTCCTGAGTAAAGCTAAATGGGTCTGTTCTAAAGAAAACCCATGTGCCAAATTTTTAAGATTCGCCTCCATTTGCTCACAATAAATCTCACAAAATATCCTGTCAGTTGAGAACGCGATTTTAATAATTGACTAAAAATGAAATTTTACGTCCGGCAATTTCTATGGAAATTAAACTGTTGCTCCTGATTTTATTAGAGATTATCATCACAGCAAACTAAATCAAAACCAAAGAATCAGTATTGCATAATATATGGCATGAGATCATGCATAGACCTGAACTTCAAAAGATATCATAAATATATGCTCCTTATTTTATAAAAATAATCCAATCGCTCACATAAAAAGAGAAAAGACTTGTAAAAATAATAAAAGAATAGAATTCAGAAAATAGAAATAATCTCCCTTTCTATCGTTTTCATGAAATTTGTTCAAATCCATGGTCTCAGGCACCAAATCTTCTTCAACTGATTTCATATTCTTTTACGTTCTGGCAACTCTTTCTCAAGCAACAAAATCAGAAGCGACTATGTGTTTCATATTCACTGCTTTGGTAAATAACCTAGCTTATGCATAATTCATTTTCAACTTGAAATCGCAGAGTAAATATCATCTTTTATGGAAACCGCTAAGTTGGCTTCTCTTGCTACCTGTTCACAAAAGAAAATATGAAAGGATAAACATTTACGCATCAATCGTCCCCTTTAAACCAATCATAAAAATGCATCAAGTTTATTTATAAAAATCATTATTACGTTATGCTAAATGTGAGTTTGTTCGGAAGGTAAAACAAATCAAGAATTCAAATTTTCCTTTCAGTTATCGCACATCAAAGTCTTGATGATATTCATCTTTTGTGACAAATGGAATGATCTGCTTTGAACTCGGAATGAAGCATTTTGATATTGCAATTTCATGTCGTGACAGACTTAGGTTAAAATAATCCAAGCCCCAATCGCCGTTCTGTTTCAAATATGTAACTTCTTCATTATAAAGCTGTTTTCTTCCTTTAAAGTATGAAAAACAAATCCCATAACCCATAGCATTATCTTTGACCTTTACATGCAATAATAAAAATAACATATGAGGACCATC
>LPNX010376996.1:43857-102182 GCA_001517045.1 Pseudotsuga menziesii
TAAGTCAAGGTTGTTTTTCAATTATTGATGAGATGTCAATCCAATGTGTTTTATTCAGAAATCAAAATAACAAAATAAATCCTAATGAGTATGCAGCTATAAGAAGATGNCTTGTGAAGAAATAAAATGAACTAACTCATCATGAAAGGAAGATAATGAAATTATATTATCATTAACACATTCAGTTGAAGAATTAAGAATTTTTTGTTTATCTTCCATTATCTTGTGAACAACAAGAGTTTCGAAATTATCGCTTAATGTAAGAGTTGAATTATCATCCCTTTTATCTTGTTCTTGAATTTGCATGTCATGAAATTCTATGATTTGTTCATTTTCAACAATGGAATTAGGCAAAATAGATTCGATATCAACTTGAATGGATGAACTAACATGCATGCTATCTATTGCAGATTTTTCATTCTTTTCCAAATCATGAAAATCAGAGAGAGAGACAAGCCAAAGAAACCAATTCATTTTGTCTTTTTCGGAAAGCTGATATTCTTCCCGAAACCTGCAACATATTACCATAAATCTGGAGAAGAAATCATCAAGAGATTCATCTTTATGTCTACGAAGATTTCCTATCTCAAGTTCAAGTTTCCTACAGTTATAATCCTCATGATCATTAATAAATAACTTCGTGAAATGTTCCCATGAATGAATAGATTTCGGTGGCAAGAACACAAACCAAATCAGAATTCTTCCTGTGAAAGTAGCTGCAAAAAGTCTGCATTTCTCAGCCTCATCAAATAGATCTTCACAAAAAAGATTAAAATCTAAAAGATGATGAGAGGCAGACTTCTTACCTTCTCCATTGAAGCTCAGTCTTCTCAATAAATTAGACATCTCTGGAGAAAAACTTTCACCAGATGTATGAAAGCTGAAAGCATGATTTAACATAATGATATCAGCCATTTCATACTAAAAATAAATGAAATAAAAAATCGAACAACTCAAAAATGGCCTTCTTGTTAATCGGCCCTCCTTCTAGCGCCATTGTTGACGGGCGTATTTGACTAAGCCCGCAACGGGGGAAATGACCCAGTCCGGGACCCTTAGAACAGGCTCCAAGCTGTTTGGAATAGCCGCTCCCAACAGGTTTAAAGGCTCTGTTGGCCTGAGATCCTAGAAGACTAATGCTTACGATTAATGCTACTGATAATTAGTGTCGATCCTATTCTTATAATTACAAAAGTTAACCTAAGTTATGTATTACAAGAACTAAAAACTGTTAAGTTAAATTACCCAAAACCATTAACTCTGAATACATAAATAAGACCTAAATCTGTACAGGATTCATATACTTACAAAGTCATGTTATATTTATGTACAGATGTACAGTAATTACATAAAATGACAAACTGAAAATAATTAATGAAAAAGATCTGACTCCACAGGGTTTTTTAGATAATATAAAGATAAAAATTGAATAGAGTATAATTCTAATCTAATACCTATCCTGATCATGAGCAAAAATTAATTAAAGCTTGTTATCAACTGATACTGATAAATGCACTGGATATAAACATTTGCAAATTTTAAAGAAATTCAACCGTTGCAAATTCATACAAGCATCATTCCATATAATGTAACAATAATATCGATTATTAACTACAGAATATGTTATACCAGCATAGCTAAAAACAAGAACAGTCGATACCTAATAGATTATCTTCGCACAATCCATCAAAGGAGATTAAAACAAACATAGTAATACAGGAAAAGCAAATACCAAAACTGAAAGATATTATAAACCACATATAAGTTTTAAAACTGTAAATGTGAATCAAACATCACCAGCCCAGGACATTGTGACAACTGACAGATAACTGCCTAGCAGCCCAAACAGTACGAACCAGCAGTTCAGTATTTGCATCCCCAAAGTATCGACCTTCGATCAATGGCAGCAGAGTTTTCAGAGCTTTCAAAAGATAAATCTTTTGTGCTTTGGCAGCTCCAACCCCCCTTTTAACAATCAAATTCTTCTGAGTTTAAATAAACCAGGATCAGAAGAAAACAAAACAAATTCAGCTCTGCAACAGGCGAATTTCTGGAAACAAACATTTCGTTGCCGACCGCAACTGCCAAAATCGTGCTCAAAGAATCCCTGAAATCTCCTTGAATCCATCATTTTCTGGCGAAATCCTCCCGAGTAAAGCTAAATGGGTCTGTTCTGAAGAAAACCCATATGCCAGATTTTTAAGATTCGCCTCCATTTGCTCACAATAAATCTCACAAAATATCCTGTCAGTTGAGAACGCGATTTTAATAATTGACTAAAAATGAAATTTTACGTCCGGCAATTTCTATGGAAATTAAACTGTTGCTCCTGATTTTATTAGAGATTATCATCACAGCAAACTAAATCAAAACCAAAGAATCAGTATTTCATAATATATGGCATGAGATCATGCATAAACCTGAACTTCAAAATATATCATAAATATATGCTCCTTATTTTATAAAAATAATCCAATCGCTCACATAAAAAGAGAAAAGACTTGTAAAAATAATAAAAGAATAGAATTCAGAAAATAGAAATAATCTCCCTTTCTATCGTTTTCATGAAATTTGTTCAAATCCATGGTCTCAGGCACCAAATCTTCTTCAACTGATTTCATATTCTTTTACGTTCTGGCAACTCTTTCTCAAGCAACAAAATCAGAAGCGACTATGTGTTTCATATTCACTGCTTTGGTAAATAACCTAGCTTATGCATAATTCATTTTCAACTTGAAATCGCAGAGTAAATATCATCTTTTATGGAAACTGCTAAGTTGGCTTCTCTTGCTACCTGTTCACAAAAGAAAATATGAAAGGATAAACATTTACGCATCAATCGTCCCCTTTAAACCAATCATAAAAATGCATCAAGTTTATTTATAAAAATCATTATTACGTTATGCTAAATGTGAGGTTGTTCGGAAGGTAAAACAAATCAAGAATTCAAATTTTCCTTTCAGTTATCGCACATCAAAGTCTTGATGATATTCATCTTTTGTGACAAATGGAATGATCTGCTTTGAACTCGGAATGAAGCATTTTGATATTGCAATTTCATGTCGTGACAGACTTAGGTTAAAATAATCCAAGCCCCAATCGCCCTTCTGTTTCAAATATGTAACTTCTTCTTTATAAGGCTGTTTTCTTCCTTTAAAGTATGAAAAACAAATCCCATAACCCATAGCATTATCTTTGACCTTTACATGCAATAATAAAAATAACATATGAGGACCATCATAAAGATCAAGATGAAATAATAACGTTATGTTATGCGTAATTCTTAGATTGAACAAAAAGCCTTTAAAATATAATTCGAATGAACTTTGATCAGACGCCCAACCTTAAACCTTATCAATATTTATGATAACATAATCACATAATGAAAATCAAATTATAAATATTCGGATAAGATTTCAAAAATTAGTTTATAAGAAATTATTAACACTTATCCCTTGATTTTTTAATGCAAATTCACTTTGAAATAATAATTTCAAAGTAGTGATTTTGTTAACTAATCCATAGTTCGCAAATGTTTCTTTTAAAAACATTGAATTTCATGTTTCAGTAGCTGCTGGAAGGTCACCATTTCAGTAACTGTCAATTCTTTAGTTTTGTTATATGAAATTCAAACATTTCATCAAAAATAAAATACGATTTTGTTTGATGAAATAATGTTTTTTAAAGGCTGTTGGGTAGGGGCACAACATGTTGACGGGCGTATTTGACTAAGCCCGCAACGGGGGAAACGACCTAGTCCGGGACCCTTAGAACAGGCTCCAAGCTGTTTGGAATAGCCGCTCCCAACAGGTTTAAAGGCTCTGTTGGCCTGAGATCCTAGAAGACTAATGCTTACGATTAATGCTACTGATAATTAGTGTCGATCCTATTCTTATAATTACAAAAGTTAACCTAAGTTATGTATTACAAGAACTAAAAACTGTTAAGTTAAATTACCCAAAACCATTAACTCTGAATACATAAATAAGACCTAAATCTCTACAGGATTCATATACTTACAAAGTCATGTTATATTTATGTACAGATGTACAGTAATTACATAAAATGACAAACTGAAAATAATTAATGAAAAAGATCTGACTCCACAGGGTTTTTTAGATAATATAAAGATAAAAACTGAATAGAGTATAATTCTAATCTAATACCTATCCTGATCAGGAGCAAAAATTAATTAAAGCTTGTTATCAAATGATACTGATAAATGCACTGTATATAAGCATTTGCAAATTTTAAAGAAATTCAACCGTTGCAAATTCATACAAGCATCATTCCATATAATGTAACAATAATATCGATTATTAACTACAGAATATGTTATACCAGCATAGCTAAAAACAAGAACAGTCGATACCTAATAGATTATCTTCGCACAATCCATCAAAGGAGATTAAAACAAACATAGTAATACAGGAAAAGCAAATACCAAAAACTGAAAGATATTATAAACCACATATAAGTTTTAAAACTGTAAATGTGAATCAAACATCACCAGCCTAGGACATTGTGACAACTGACAGATAACTGCCTAGCAGCCCAAACAGTATGAACCAGCAGTTCAGTATTTGCATCCCCAAAGTATCGACCTTCGATCAATGGCAGCAGAGTTTTCAGAGCTTTCAAAAGATAAATCTTTTGTGCTTTGGCAGCTCCAACCCCCCTTTTAACAATCAAATTCTTCTGAGTTTAAATAAACCAGGATCAAAAGAAAACAAAACAAATTCAGCTCTGCAACAGGCGAATTTCTGGAAACAAACATTTCATTGCAGGCCGCAACTGCCAAAATCGTGCTCAAAGAATCCCTGAAATCTCCTTGAATCCATCATTTTCTGGGGAAATCCTCCTGAGTAAAGCTAAATGGGTCTGTTCTGAAGAAAACCCATGTGCTAGATTTTTAAGATTCACCTCCATTTGCTCACAATAAATCTCACAAAACGCCGCCTCTTATGAGTATGATATGATATAGATGATTAATTAATGAAACACATATGGACCATGTAGAGATAATTAATATGAGCACAACGATAGAGAGAGAATTCAAATTTCCCATGTATGCATCCAAGTGAATTCGAATTAATAAGACATCAGTTGAGCCTTAGTTGTGATAAAACACGTTTCAGTTAATTAAGGAATCAACTCCTTAATTTATGCAAAGTGGTTGTTGAAGATGACACTGATCGAGAAGCACTAGTTCTTTTCAGTTACATTCAATTTTGTTCAGTTAAATTAAGTTATGTTCAGTTACATTCAGTTATGTTCAGTTACATTCGGTATTGTTCAGTTACATTCAGTTCTGTTTAGTTACATTATGTTCTATTCAATTACATTCAGTTCCATTTAGTTACATGCATATCAATTCAGTTCAGTTCAGCTCAATCCGTTAACAACTCAGTTAGAGGTAGTTAACACCAGTGAATTAGTGGAGGGTGCATATTTTCAGTGTGGGAGATAATTATGAGGTGACAACTTGGCACCAATTCAAGAAAGGCGCATTAAGTTATGTGTGAGGTGTGCACACAGTTGATAATGCCCCTTAGTCATGTAACCATTCGCTACATTCATTGTATGATTGATTTCTATCCTGTTATTAAAGTGATATGCACTTGGGAAGGTTAGTACAATGTTCCATATGATCTCTACTCTCTTGTGCTCTCTGATCAAGCAATATGTTATTGCGTTGTAATAATTCTCTGTCGATTATCTATTATACTCAAAGATTGTTTGATGGGTTTTTTATCCTTCAGATCAGTGTAGGGTTTTCCTAGGGTACATCACGTGTTCTCTGGTTTGATTATTTTGTGTATTTGGATTATTAATGAGATCTATCTACATTGTAATTGTGGATTAAAGTTTTAAATTTCAAGAATCTTTCATTATTGCTGAAACACTAACACTTATGCATTCATATGTATGTGGATCAATAACAATATTATCTTTGGGTGGCTTCTTATATTATGTGACATTCATTGATGATTTCTCCCAGAAGACATGGATCTATTTCATGAAGACAAAAAATGAGGTCTTCAATTAGTTCCAGGAGTTTAAGGCTCACGTAGAGAACCTGATTTGAAATATGATTAGGTTTTTAAGGTTAGATAATGGAGGAGAGTTAACCTCCAAGGACTTCAATGATTTCTGCAAGGAAACAAGGATCAAGAGGGAGTTGACAGGTTTTTTACAACCCTCAATAGAATGGGGTTGCATAAAGGAGGAATAGGCCCATTGGAGAAGTTGTGAAGGAAATGATTCATTATTAGAAATTACCCATGTTATTATGGGCAGAAGCATCCAACACAACAATGTATCTTCAGAATAGAAGTCCTCACCGAACATTGGGGACAAGAATCCTAAGGAGGAATTCACATGAGTGAAGCTAGAGGTTAGTGATTTGAGGATATTTGATTGTCCATTATATATCCATGTGCCAAAGGAGAAGAGGATGAAGTTAGAACCTTCTGAGAAGAAGGGTACATTTGTGGGATATAACGATACTTTGAAGGCTTACATGATCTACATTATAGGACAACGTCATATTGAGGTTAGTTGAGATGTTACTTTTGATGAGGAGGTAGCCTTTAGAAGTTCCAGATATTCTCACATGGAGATTTATGATGAGGAGTAGGAGGCTCCAAGAGACGAGGGTACAAAACCCTTTAGTCTAGTTATTCATCCTGTAGACTATCATGAGGAGTTAGTAGAATTAATAGAGCCAGTGGATATACCTAGAGATGTTGTTATGACCAAGATGAGGCCAACATGGATTCATGATACTTTGCAAGATACAAAGAAGCATGCAACTCCTAGTGGTACTTTTAGGGAGAGCAAAAGACCTCATAGGTTCTAGAGTTATATGGAATTGATGAGTTACATCATTGATTTTGAGCCTTCCATTTATGAGAATTCAGCATGCCAACATATTGGAAAGATGCCATGATGGATGAGTATCGGTCCATCATGAAGAATGATGTGTGTGAGATTATTTTGAGACCCGAGTGGAAGTTAGTGGTGATTTCCAAGTGGATCTATATGATCAGGCATGCAACATATGGTAGCATCAAGAAGCACAAAGCGAGGTTTGTGGAGAAAGGATTCTCCCATAAAGAGGGAGTGGACTATGAGGAGACTTTTGCTCAAGTAGTTAGGTACACTTCCACCAGGACTATTATCGCTCTTGCTTTAGTGATGGGATGGCGATTACATCACATGGATGTAAAGACGACAATCCTAAATGGTGTGATTGAGGAAGAGGTGTATATAGAGAAACCTTGGGGATTTGTGATACATGGGAAGGAGTCCCATGTTTGCATATTGAAGAAGGATTTGTATAGACTCAAGCAAGCACCTAGGGCTTGGTATGCCAAGATTGACAGATACTTGATGAGCTTGGGTTTCACAAAGAGTGATGTGGGATCCAACCTTTGCTACAAGGTTGTTGATGGTGATCCTTTTATCTTGGTGTTGTATGTTGATGATATGTTCCTTATGAGAGTAGAAGGGCTCATAGTTGAGTGCAAGAGGGAGTTGGCCTCTGTGTTCGAGATGAAGGATATCGGCTTGATGCATTACTTCAGGGGATTAGAGGTGTGGCAAAGACTAGACGAGATCTTCCTCAGTCAGGGGAAGTGTACGGTTGACATACTGAAGAGATTAAGTATGATGGAATGCAAGTCCATGAGTACACCTATGGAGGAAAATTTGAAGAAGTTGAGTGAATCCATTTCAGATTCGGATTTGGTGGATCCCACGATGTACATGTAGTTGATTGGATCCGTGATGTACTTGGTTAACACCAGGACAAATATTTTCTTTGTAGCAAACACCCTGAGACAATTTATGGCTGAGTTGAGGCATGTACATTGGGTTGTAGGAAAGCATGTGCTGAGGTACCTGCGTGGTACAGTTGGATACGGTTTGAGATATGTCTTGGGTGGTGAAGTGAGGCTGCAAGGTTATGCATATTATGATTGGGTGGGGAGTGCAGTGGACAGAAATAACACCTTAGGGTGTCGCTTTAGCTTGGTATCAACCATGATATCTTGGTTTAGTAGGAAGAAAACTTCTATCGCACTCAGTACAATCAAAGTAGAGTATTATGTAAGCAGTGTCACAAGTCATGAAGCAGTGTGGCTTCAAAATATTCTTGGACTCTACACTTCTTCAACGCACCAATGACACTTTCTAGGGTACTAGGACATAGGTTGTGGTGCTGGGGAACCATAAAAACAACTGGGGAACCATAAAAACAACTTAGTGGTACTTAAACACTCTAAAGGGTGTACAGGGATTTTGGCATTGTCCCAAGGGCTCCAAGAGCTTTAGACTTGGGCTTGGGAAAGGTCAAAAGGTCTCCTTTGACATTGATTGAATTCTAACCCTGAAGGGCTCCTCAAGGGGCACCAAGACACACTGACACACACATGTTGGCATCAATGGCAATTTCATCAACAGATGTAGGATTACTTTTCTTAAAGCTTTGCGAGCACATAAACAAAGTTATGAAGAAAACTAAGTGAACATTAACAACCACCACCACCACCATCATTTGTAAACCTTAGACTACTCCCAATTACTAACATACCACTATGAAATTGAATTACTATAATTATCTAACCAGTTTGGAAATGTGCAAGGAGTGGTACCAACGACATACATGCATCCTTTTCACTCAAACTTACTTTCTTCATCTTGTGTGTCATTAACATCATATTTGATCTCATCACCTTTGGGTGCAACTTGGTCATCCAATGCATTTTCACTCTATCTAAATGTTTACATTCCTCCTAACATGTCCACTCTACCAACTTTGATTTGTGGAAACCTCCTCAAGTTGTTTTAGCACAAAATGATCCGACACATACTCCCTTTCAAGTACTGCATGGTTAGCCACGTTTTCCTTTCTCCTAAACTTCACATCCTACACAAATCCTCTTCTCCCACAATAAATCCAATGTTGTAATCCTACATAAGGGTTTCCTTTTGAATGCAAATATTTGTTATTTCATTTTTCCACCATTTCTCTCCTTTAGTACCACATTCTTTTTGAACATGAGCATCTTTCTCAATTTGCATATCTATTACTTGCACCATCAATTGATCTCCATGCCCGTAGTTGGACCTTAATTCAACTACGCTTTTTCTTCCGGTTGTAGATATACAAACATGAACTTGATGCATGGTTCTCAAGATTCCATCTTGTCAAGGCTAATCAACAATCCCTTCTCCACAAGCAACTTCTTTATCCACAACAAATTTTCCTTAATCACTCATTCACACAAGCCTTCCTTAAAAGATTCCAATATCTTCATTAAATACTTATGCTAATTTGGGACAAATTCTAACATAAAAGCTTCAACAACATGTTGGAATCATAAATATACCATGTAAGTGAGGTCATCATCATAATTTTGTTGCTTCAAAGGTTTACAATTCATTCCAATAAATTTTGAAATAATTTCAGTAATGATCATAAGACTTCTCTTCTAACCTCCTCAACCAATATTTTAACAAGGCTACGAGGAATTCTAACTAGAAGTCATTATACCAAACAAAAAAGAGGCAAGCATCCTTACAATCCAAATACTAAAATTCTTAGAATGCAAAGACATATTTATGCAAATTGCACCAATATTATCCCAACTCTTTCTTGGTTGGAATTTAATGCATGACTTCTAGCCATGTATCGATTTAGTCCTTGCAACAAAGTCAATTATTAGTGCAAATTGAGACCCAAGATCAAATAAAAGGGGTTATCATTTATCATTTACTATTGAGGTAATAGTATAACCCAAAGAATTGAAGATGACTTCTCATTAAGATAATACATAGTGAAAGAAGGAAGCAACGCATGGTTCACACATTAAAGTAATTAACATTCATTCATATACACTCTCATATAACCCTAATGTTCACATATAACCATATAACATGTATCACAACATATCATTCATAGAAACATCATAATCCATGAAACACGACAATATCCAAAAGCAATAATACTCATGTTGATATAAGTGTCATGGTACAATGTCACAAAATCATAATTTTATTCATAGTCTAAAAGGAATTACATTCTTCATAGTGCCATCCACACTTTCAAAATATCATTACACATCACACTATGAACCAAATTGCAGCAATATTGTCGCAACTCTATCTTGGTTGGATTCCAATACATAATTTCTAACCATGTATCAATTTATTCCTTACAACAAAGTCAATTAATAGTGCAAATTGAGACCTAAGGTCCATGCATAGGTCAAATAAAAAGGGGGCTATCATTTAGTATGAAGGCAATATCATTCTTCCAAATAAATGAAGCATAGGGTAATGCATAGTGAAAGAAGGAAGCCATGTGTAGTTCGCACATTAAAGTAATTAACATTCATTCATACACACTCATATAACCCTAATGTTCACATATAACCATATAACATGTATCACACCATATCATTCATAGAAACATCATAATTCATGAAACAAGACAATATCCAAAAGCAATACTCATATTGATACAAGTGTCATGGTACAATGCCACAAAATCGTAATTATATTCATATTATGAAAGGAATTACATTCTTTGTAGTGCCATCCACACTTTCAAAATATCATTGCACATCACACTAAGAACATATAAGAAGGCCATACAATAGACAAAAGACCTCAACATTTAAAACAACTATTTACATATTGTTATCATGTTGGTCCTATATGGGAGAAAAATCCCAGTTTCAAAAATTGTCCAAAAATAATAGTAATATTATTATAGAAAATATCCAAAAATGCACATCATCTTATACATCCAAAAAATTGTATGAACCAAAAGATTATCTAACTCGCCCAAAATAGTGAAATATACATCTATTACATGTCAAGTTTATTTGAATCACAAGGAAGAAACCAAATAGAGCCCTTCAATTATCTCTTCTAATTCCATACAATCATCTTCGAGAATTTGACTTGCTTTAGCAAGAGAATCAACAATAGTGTTTAGTTCCCAAAAACATGCTGAAAATAAATATACTCTTTCAACATGCTGAAAATAGTGTGAAGTGTACTTTTTTAACTAGATTAATTCTTGAACAACAAGAATGATTTTTTCTTCAAATAGAATTAAGAATTAAGTACATCGCTAACCAAATCCCCCATATGGCAATACAAATAATTGCTTTAAACATTTTGAGTTCTCTTTTTCCTACCTATGCCACAAACAATCATAATGAAAAGCACCTTCCCACATCATGTAATTTCCTCTAATTCTTTTCTTAGTTCCTTAGAATATAGAGAGTCAATAAAAAGATGTATAAAAGTCTATAAAATTTTGTGTAGTAGACACAAGCCTGAACATTTGGTGTTGATCTAGAATTTTACATTTAATTCATGTTAAGAAGGAAACACAATGTGGTCACGCACACAAATGACAAAGTAGAGTAAATTTGTTACCATCCTAAATTTATATGCATGCCCACCAGAATTATAAATATGCAGCCATACATTTGACTTGTGGTTCATCTATAAACTGTATCGAATGCAATACTATATTAAATGGTTAAGGCACAGCCATTAAGTACTAAAATTTCATTTCCAGTGTATAAAGGAATATGTACTAAAAATAAGCACATTCAATAGCATTTGCCGTCACTCTAAGAAGTTCAATTATAATCTTCCAGTTTCATTACAATATGATTTGGTGTGCAATACTTAACCAATAATATACTTGAGTTCTGGGAGTGACGCAGCCAAGAAGACAAACAGATAAAACAAGCATATTGCAAACAGAGCGTAGATATTCTCTCCTTAGGATGTAGGATTAATTTTTGCTCCAATTAAAGACTAAGTTGGACAAACTAACAGTGTGTCTAACAGTGACACACTTTGAAGAAATAAATCTAGCTACTAACTGGCATCATCCCATTACAATTTTAGTACTTTTTATACTAAAATAAGCATATCTAACGGCCATTAATATCACCAAAAGGTGTCGTCTCTCCCACTCTCTAGGAAGTTGATTTACATTCTTCCATTCACTGACCAGTTAAGAATCGGACCCCTCCCCTTTCGTAGGGAAGTCGGATATCTGCATGAATGAGAATGCAATTAACCTCTGCATTAATATAAAATCCAGTAATATAATGTTATAATTAGATTAGAATAATGAAATTTATAAAACAGAGAGATACAAGTATGGAGAATATAATGAGAGTTAAAATCAAAGAAAGAAACGATCTCATGAATTCAAACTGTTAATTCAACTTATTTGTTTTGCATGTGTGCAAATGACATGCAATGGAAGGATAATGACACTCCAGAAGTCAAATCATCTCAATCAAATATAGCAAAAGAAGTATCACGGTTGTGAGTTATGCATACCAGAGAAGTAATGTTTGAAGCTTCATCTAACTGCTTTAGCAAACTGCTTCTTAGCTCCTGGAACCCCTGCAGCACAAGAAAACGATCCGCGTTCATGATAGAGAATACAAGAGTCGATCTGTGAGAAAATAATATGGAGGAAGACAGACGATTGGCATGAGAGTGACAGAAATAATAATACAAGGAAAGGTACACTCACAGATTTCAGTTGCTCTAGCTCATGATTCAACGTATTCTTCAAATCCCCAAACTCCTGTTAAAAAGCATTGCCAAGGGCACGGTTCAAAACCTAAATGCGAAAAAAGAGGCTTATAAACCTCGCTCAAACTTTTGACACTAGACGGCCTATGTTGATGCAAAATCCTAAATAAAATAGCTCTTGAAAGACTGCAAGAGCATAGAACCCCGAAAGCCATGCCAATGGTTCTACCAAGAAGAGCTCGAAACTGTAAACGATACCCATAGAATAAAATATGTGAGAGAATTGAAAGAATATATTTTTGTATTCCATACCTGTCGGTAGGTCTTGACTTGAGTATCGAGTTTACCACGCCAATCTTGCAAGTCCTGAAAGACATTCGAAAAAACGTGAAACACGGAATACCTTTCGAAGCATCAAATCTAAAACTGCTAACAGCAAATAAAGCAGTAAGTCATCGACATATGCTTATTACTACCTACCTTTTTGAGGCTCTGAATCCGGTCGAACAAATCTGTCCTTGAATCATTGAGATCCTGCAATAATAATCAGATGGAAACACGTTCAGATAATGTATGGTGATGCAGGTACAGAATCAACCCCAACGTTCGGGCGCCAGAGAATTTAAAGCAAAACATATTTGATTAAGAAAAACTAACAATCTAGAGGTTTCATAATGAAACCTAGAGAAATGGGCGCAAATAAAAAAAATCCAACAAAAAAGAGAGAAAGCATAATTTACTACTACCTTAGCGATTTCTGGTTCTCCAGCGGTTGATGGCAAATTCTGAGTTCTCTGCAGGACAATCAAACAGATCAATGAATTTCATAAGAAGAAGAGATTCGACGAGGCGAGAATGTAAATAAGAATGGCAGTAACCTCTTCTACAGAGTTAGAGGTGGTTGCAGCAGGGGAGTGGACCAGTTCTACACCCGCCATGTTTTGATATGATAGGCAAAGATTGCACAGCCGAATTGGTGGTAGCTTTTAATTCAAATCAGATCCGATCCGATCAGATGTGGAGAATGAATAAATGCTAAAAAAATGAATGGCTGTTTATACATAGGAACACATCTCCAACGGTCAATCAGTCGCTCTCCTCTACTAATATACTACACCTCCTTTATTACCCCTTTTTTTTCCCTGTTTTAATTTTTGTTTTTCAAATTCGAATCAAAGCCTTGTCAGAATAGGCGGGGCTTCGAGTCTTCGACATTTATTATTATTTTTAATTATGGCCATGTAAAGTAAAAACAATTTCACCCGCAGACATTGTCGGAATTGGGGTGGGCTTCGACAATTTTTATTATTTTTAATTATGGCCATGTAAAGTAAAAACTATTTCACCGGCAGACATTGTCGGAATTGGGGTGGGCTTCGACAATTTTTTTAAATGACATATTGTCATGTAAAGTAAACTAGTGAGCGAAGTTTGAGTGACTGAGATTTCTTTTTCACTCAAGCGAGTGGTGTTTTATTATTATCATTATTATTATACCTGCCTGTATGCAGGTATATTGTAATTGATCAGGGTTGATTTTGCTTTGACTTTGCTATTACTTGGTGTCTTTTGAGGCAGTTTAAAAAAATCAAAACCTGTTTTGCAANTTATCCCTGCCTGTATGCAGGTATATTGTAATTGATCAGGGTTGATTTTGCTTTGACTTTGCTATTACTTGGTGTCTTTTGAGGCAGTTTAAAAAAATCAAAACCTGTTTTGCAAAGTGAGACTTAGGGGTTTGTAAAATATTTTTTTTAATTTTGTTAAAAATCAATTTTTGTCAACAGCTGATTGGTGGATAGAAGGTAATGTCATCCTTGGGATTTGGTATCTGGATTTGGGTTGACATGTGTCCACCTGACATCATAATATTAAAATTAAAAAAATAAAAATTATATTCCTTCCAACCGTTCGCTTGGCGTCTCTGCAAGATAACAGGTACCCTGGAAAATGAAAAGGGCAAGGCACGGCACGGCAATATTGCAGAGAGATTATTCCGTTTACATGGCTGGTCCACCATAATAACGACTCTGCAAAACCCTTAACGATCTCTTTCTTTCTTTTGATACTGATCACCCGAGAGAATCGCAACGTTCAATCGCTCAGATTCCCGTTAAGTTTTCTTCATTTTCGATCTTCAGGATCCGATCCGCCATTGTTAACAGCAGCTGCTGCTCCTCTAGACTCTCTATATTTTTTCATCAAACCGGGAAGTAAATACCACCATAAGGAAGTACACACGACGGCTAAGAGCCTGTTTGAGAACAATACCAGGCATCACATAATTATTATCAAAACGGATGAATTTATAGCCATATCGTAACCTTCACCTTCGCCTGTGCTGTCCCCTGTGATGGTTCCCTTTTTAACCTCCCATGTATTAAGCTTCTTAGGCCGGGAATTAGGCTTAGGGTTATTCGTGTCCGACGCTGGAAGCCGCGGATACAAGGACGATAAGGAGAGGGGACCGGATTCGATGCCTCGACGTTTGAAAGGCGCGCCGGCATGATAATTCATCTTCTTGTGAAAATCAATAGATTTCAACAGCTTTCGGCTCCTAGAATTCAATTCCGCGGAGGTGGGACTAGACTTAGATGGTTGGTCAATTGGTCCCGGGATCAAGTCTGCTACTTCGTTTTCTTGACAGATCTCTTGTCCTTTGGGCTGTTCAATCACTGGTGTTCCCGCATCCTTTGCCTGTCCTCCTTGAGAGTTCTGTGAAATTTTCGGCCCATTTGGGCTCCTCAGATGCCAATCAGGTACCTGCAGACAAAACTGGCAGAGAAATTCAACATCAATTACAAATTCTTCCACAATAAAAATTACACCAGTAACCGCTGACATACGCTCAAAAAATGCCCTGGTGCTTACAGTTGGGAACGCTCTAGTGCAAACATCTGATTCGTGTGACTTGATGATGAAAAGAAATGCAAATGACAACGTGCAGTAACTGTGGTATTGAAAAGTAATGTAACCAGAAACTTACAACTACAAGATCGCTTGCAATGATACGAACCAGAGATGCAATGCAATGTAATATTGCCTTCCTGCAAAATGGTGGCAGCTAGGTTGGCTGTGAAATTTGTGGCATTTTGCAATCGGCTCTTTGTATGCTCAAATAAAAGATGCTGCAGAGTTTTGCATTATGGGCAACTCATAAGTTAAGAGTTATTTATTGAATTACAAAGTATTTAATTAGGCTGCACAGGTTTGTTGACTATTGAATCTCTAGCAGCAAAGGATAATCAAGGTTGCTACTCTAAATAATTGCACGGTATTATAATTTCGTTCGCCAAAGTCTTCTCAGTCTTCTAGATAATTGCACGGGATTACAATTTCGTTGAATTGAAAGTTATTACAATTTCGTTAGAGTGAAAGTTAATTTGGATTCGAAGTATTTTTCAACGGTTTACATTTCTCAATCAATTGTATATGTCTCAGTAACATTGTCTTGTATTATGAATATTGTAGTATAGTTATTCAAAATAATAGATTATTTATTGTCAAAGAACAGAGTGCAAATTCTGAATGAGTGTAATGTTTTGATATTATCAGATGAATTGTTTAGGAACACCGGCCAACTTACCAATGATGTAAAATCAACAACATTATAAAGTCGTGAAATAATCCCGTGAGAGGATAAAGAGATCAGAGTACGAGCCCTGAGAGGACTGTTCATTTTAAGCTGTTTGAAATTCAAAGGACATATCTATTGCTCTACATTAAAAGGCCCATAGTAGGTACTGTAGCTAGCTATTGTTCACCAAAGTCTTCTAAATAATTGCATTGGATTACAATTTCTTTGGATTGAAAGTTATTACAATTTCGTTGGAGTGAAAGTTAATTTGGATTCGCAGTAGTTCACCGGTTTACATTTCTCAATCAATTCCATATGTCTCTATAACATTGTCATTGTTTTGTTGCAGAATGCATATTATGGATGAAAAAATTCATTATTACTTATTTGGCCGGTTTTGAAAAATAGTAAAAATGGTTTGTATAATTTGATACTCATTCAATAAGATAAAATTGTTTTTATTGGTTTAGAACTCCTTATTCAATGTAAGCAAATAGGTTAAAACTTAATGTTCCAAAACTCAGAGGTATCTAGCAAAAGTGGAAGTATGCCTCTTTAAGGATCACAGTTTTGTTATCTTTTCAATTTCATATAATTTATGATAAATTGTGTTACCTTGCAAAAAAAATTACATAATTTGAAGGAAATATGATGATTTTAGGAGATTTGGTCAAACACTTAGTACACTTTCTTATTAGTCTTTTACAAGCATAAAAACAACCCCATTTCATTGGCATACATTTTTAATATAAAAACAACCCCATTTCATTGGCATACATTTTTAATGTTATTGTAAGTTAATACACAATACTATAAGAACATATTTTAAGAGCGGAGATAACTCATAGCAACATATTTTCATAACAAAATCAGGGAGTAGTTTTGGTCTAAGGCCCTGGAAAAATCCCAAGGAGAAAACTAGTTACAAGAGAGTTTTATTGAGCTCTAAGAAATTATTTTTAAGTGTTTCAACTTCCTTGGAAAATGTGTCAAATACCATACACAACACTTCATACAAAAATTCTTGTATTCAAATCTAATGCTCATAATACTTCTAGTTCTGAAAGGCAAGTGGGAGCTTTGAATGCCATGCAATTCGAACAATGTTCTCTTTAGAACCTTAATTAATTGCACCACGGTTTGAAAATTTTATTAAAATATCTTCTAGTATTTATACATAAGGATGAGTAAAGAAACTTGCATATTTTTATAACATAAGTCAAGAATATTACCAACTTAGATCCAACTTTACCCGGCTCTATCATGCGCCGAGAGGGATCAAATATTTCGAGGTGCAAACCCTGCTTCAACAATTGCACTCCAAAAAAGGGTTTACACCTCGAAATATTTGATCCCTCTCGGCGCATGATAGAGCCGGGTAAAGCTGGATCTAAGCTGGTTTACTTATATATATATATATATATATATATATATATATACATACACCTAAGATTATTAATTATTAAGCCGACTTGTATATATATATAGATATATAAGCCAATTTTTTTATGTGACATGTGTCATCTCCACGTTGAGCACGGAATTACACTTCTACCTCATACCGGGCTGTAGAATGCGCCTCTCGACGCAACTAGAAGTATGTAAGGAAGATTGAATATGCTTGTTTTATGCTACATTGCAATAACCTATGTCGTATTTAAATGGACATTTTTTAATTCATTTTTGTTTTAATTTCTTTCAAATTGTAATTATATTTGTTTTATCATATATTTTTATAGCAAAATTATCCTATTGCTATATATTTTCAACATCTTCTTAGGAGGCAGGTATTAAGCAACAAAGTTGCTTATTCCACTTGTTAATTAATATAATGGTTGTAGTGTTTTTTTTTAATCTTTTTTCTTTTATGTAGGTAAATTTGTTTAAAATTACTATGGAATGTTTTTATTTTGTTATTTTGGAATAATTTTTACAATTATAATTTTTATTTATTTATTTATAATAACATAGTTGGAATTTTTTTATATCAAGGGTTTAGGATATTAGTTGCCACGTTTAATCTTTGATGAGATACATGTTACTTTGTAGGATGTACAATAATATGATGGTGAAGAGGGTAGGGTACAACGATTCCTCTCGGTTAGTCGTGTGCACCCTTTACAGAATGATGAGTGATACCATCTGGTTGAGAGTTCTAGCTACAACAACAATGATAGTTATGGTTGTTTACTTCAAGTTCGTTGCATATTATGGCTCTAGCAGAGGCATTATGACCCCGCTAGACTCTAAAAAAACTACCTCTCGACAACATCTCCACTATGTTCCTTCTTCGCCTAATTTGCAGGTTCATTATGGTAATTCTCCACTTATTTTTCTTTGTCGGGCTCACTCTTAGGATTTTGTCATTTGTTTCCATCGATTTAAGGTAAGGACCAACTAGCCCTCCCTCTTAGCTTCGACACTCTGTCTTTGCACTGGTAGCACCCTCCTCTCAAACCCGTTTGCATTAACCCCGTTAACTGTTCCTCGCTCTCTCATTCTTGTTGAGTTTACGATCTTTCTCTCCCTTACTCCATTCACGGGCCACCTAAATTGCTATGTTCCTATCCTTGGGGATAAAACCACTTTTTATCACCACTAAAATCCCCTCAGCTAATCCTCGTCTTGCTTCCCCTCTAGTACGCATCAACCTTCTGTCCAGGTTGCAACTACACCGATGGCTAGCAAAGTTAGAGGCTGTTGTTTGAAGAGATACTACGACATCGACTCTCATCCCACGGTCCTGGTGGAGGTTAGGGAATCCAAGCCTTGACATATTTATTCCAAACCCCTACTTGTATTCAAAGAGAAATAACACAAGCAAAAGATTGGGTGAAGATTGAACAAGACTGCACCCAGGATGAAGAAATTGAGATGAACATGGGACCTTGGGTCCATACTCCTAGAATCTCTAGAACTTGAGAGACATATATTATTAGATTGTTACTTTCTACTAGAAAATCAAATCTCTTCTTGGGAATGTCTTTGTAGATGCAAAAAAAAGAAGGAAATGAGTTGGTGGTTGAAATGGAGGAAATTCAAAACCAGAATAAGGAAATTATTCAACAAAAGAAAAAACTGGAGGCAAAACTCAACATTCTACTCAAGGCCACTGAGCCGAACAAAAATTTGCTCACACACATACTACCAAAATATTTGGAATAGTATATTAAAATCCATTTGGATAAACTAATATATGTATAAAGTATGAGATAAGATATATGATTTACATTTACATTGGTAGGGATTTATGTTGGAAGGAAGTTTTGGAGATAATTAGATGCGCAGTGCCAAAGTTGGTGTGCAAAGTCAAAGTTGTTATGTAAGGCGGAAGATGGCGCGCAAGGCAGTTTGGTCATGTTTTGAACATTGTGGTCATATTTTGTAGATTTTGGTCCAAGTAGTTAGGAAGTTGACTTAAGTGGACCACCGAGGTAAAGGCGCAAGCCTATAAATAGATCTAGGATTGTAAATGTTGAAGAATCTTAAGCTTGATGTTGAATCTATGAACGCATTTGTGATTTGTCTTTGATGTGAGATTTGAATTGAGGAACTATTTTGGGAGCTTGTGTTTTGATGCGAAGCTAATATGACATGACAGAGAGTTGATGGAAACATTGTGTCTTTTTACTTCTTTTCATTTTTTTGCTTCCTGCAATGTGATGTGGATGAATACTGCATTATAATGTTTATTTTTGAATGATGCGATGCTTTCCTGTTATGAAGGATGCTATGTTGGTAGATCTGTTTATGCATCAATACTTTTACTGCGATCTGAGTATGTTAATATGAGCTGATGAATGAATCTATGAATGTATGAACCAATGATTGGATATACTAAGTAATGCTGCGATAGTTTGACAGTAGATGCACAATCCTCCTTCTTATTGTAGAAACTTGCTTCTGACAGCTCTCCCTAGAACATCTCACGTGAGACCTCATCTGCTCCAGAGGTGTTGTTGGACATGGTAAAACCTGTCTGGGTTGGTGCTTAAGGAGATCGCTGTGGTAAGGGTGTCGACATAGAGTGAACCCCTATCGATGTATTTGTGTCAACAAATGGATTCTGTTGTCGGGACCATAGTGCACGGAGAAGGAGGACATGTTGTGGCATCTGACGAGACCAGAGATTCAAGATTGGTTCATCCACAAGGCTCGAGAATTTGCTACGGAAGAGAATCAGAACCCTGACTTGACGACATAATAGTGGCTGGGAAGGTACTTGTATTTTGATCTCCATGAGTACTTTTTCTCTGAGTTTTCGACCATCTTGTATGAGTGGTTGGTGTGATTGACCTATCGAAAGACAAACTTCGAAGGAGGAGAGCCCACTTGCTGGACCCTGGAGCTGACCCAACAACTGCAGGAGGTAGATAACAGAGCGTCAAGGGCTATCGAAGTCTGGTTTGACAACATCTTGGAAGGCTACATCACTGAGTTCGCAGTCGACACGGTCAAGTCTTATAGCTACGCAGAAAGAGAGATCTTCAAAGGACCGAGAGGTAGGAGAGAGGACAGGAGAGAGTCCTGTTGCAACTGAGACAAGAGGCTACAATAGAAGATCACAAGGGATGAAGTGACCCTACAATGACGAAGGAGATGACCAGGCTACGTCCAAGCTCGAATGCCATAGAAACAACGTAACCACACCTGTATGCACTGTGCTTCACTCAGGAAAAATACAAGCCCAACACCATGTTGTCCAACGTGTCAGCAATACTCTAATAGTAGCAGATCAACGAACGTAGGAAGAAGGCCTAGGATGGTGGGCGATGATGTAAAGTTACCTCTATTTCATTGGAATGGGACTGAGGATCCCGAACAATACTGGTTTCTATGCGAATCAGTTTGGACTATAAAGCAAGCTCAGGATGATGATGTTAAGAACAATTAGTTGGTGATGACACTCTGAGGTCGTGCACTGGATTGGTACATGAAGTTTGTGCAAGTTCCCACGGGGACTCTAGCGAAGACTCTGGAAGAGATCATAAAAGGATTGATCGAAGAGTTCAGAAAGCTTAAATCTGAAGCGTAAAACATTACAGAGTTAAAGGAGATTAAGCAATACCCAAATGAGACTATCTGGGATTTTGATCAACGATTCAAGACATTGATGGAAAAAGTCAGTTTTGGAATGAGTGATGTACAACACAAGGAATGGTTCATCGTGACGTTAGTATTGCATATCAGGCTACCTTTGATGCAACAAAATATTGCAACACAAAGCGAGGCTCTGGAGATCATGAGGAAGTTGGAAGCTTCACCTGTTGGCGAAAATGGAGTTGGTATGAATCAGATTCAAACACAACTGGCGAATATGACAATCCAGTTGCAAGATATCAAAAATGGAAGAGAGCATCGTGAGGGGGTTTGGTGTACTCGATGTCATGCAGAGGGACATCATAAGGATCGGTTCCCATATTTTTGAAACTACCTGCTTTCAGGAGCTCCAAATCCATTGATTCATGGTGGCATGCCATGGTGCCGCATCTGCCAAGTTCATGGGCATCGACACGAAGATTGTGTGTATATGGAGAAGATGGTCACGAAGCCAACGAATTTGTATTGCACATTTTGTCTATCCATTGGGCATGAGACAAGGATTTTTGAGCATATGATTTTCTCTAGGACAAGACAATGGATACTTACTATGTGAAGGGAGAATACCATCAAACGATGTAGCAACCGGAACAACAACCGTAGGTGGTACAACCATAACCGCAGTCGTAGTTTGTACCACAACCACAACCACAACCGTAGTTTGTGCCACAACTGCAGTTTGATCCAATAAAGTCCATATTAGATCCAAGAGTGTGCTCCACTGAGATGGTAGATGCACAATTTTCCCCTTCTTCAAAACCCTGAGTATCGGTGCATGTAATCATGTAGGAATTTGTTGGAAGCTCTAAATCAATGAGAGTGAATGGATCACTCCTACAATCTGATATTATTTCGAAAATATCCAAAGAATTACTTATCCACACACCAACAACATCATTAGAGACAGAGAAATCAAATTCCTCACCCTTTCCTGGAGAAATCATCAGTAAACTATGCACAAAATTTATAATAGAAGAATCACTGGAGAATTTTTGCATAGAATGGAAGGAGATATTTTCTTCAACAACAGAGATTCAAATGTATTCTTTTGGATCATCCATGTGAGGAGATAATATATCACAGATCTCATACACTTTCGGAGCAGCAAGGGAAGGAGTCACTCTAAGGAGACTTTCTTCAATTCGAATTGACTGCGATGAAGATTATGCTTCTTCTTCATCTTGAACAACTTCATCAGAGAGAGTAGAGGTTGAGAATTTTGAGTAAATAACTCTTGTGGTTCTGAATGTGCTCCCCATATTTCTATAACAATCCTCATTGTGCTTCCCAAAGATTCTATCCAGTTCTATCCAGAGATCCTTTGGGTTTTCTGCAAACTCAATAAGGTCTATAAGCAAGCTTCGAGAAAAAGTCCCACATATTGCTCCATAAGCTCTATCACCGTCATTTAGCAAGTCTTTCTCATATTCATAAGACTCTTTACCAAGTCCCATAGATACCTCATAGAGACCTTGTCTCTTCAGAGATGCAATCATCTTTGACTTCCATTCTGAATATCTTGTGGATGGAGTAAGAAGAGGAACTGATAATATCAAATCCATATGAAGTTGAACCTGCAAAATATCACTGCAAAACTAAAAATATCTTAACTGCTAGAATCATGCTTTTCCTCTCGACATGAACATATTTTGAGGGTCCGTCCGCTGCTTTGAATAAATCCAGAGCTAGCAAATCATCATAAGGGACTTCTGTGGAAACCCAGCTGCTTCTAATGTTCAATGGGGAGAAACAATCATGAAACCTTCCTGAGAAGGCTCTGATACCATATTAGAATTTGAATGCCATTTATATCTTCAAGCAAATAGTTCTAATAATGTTTGCAGTAAATGGAGAATGAAGATACAGACTGAACAAAACAAACCACACAGGAAACATACAAGTATTGCTTAGGAATTTACAGTATCATTCACAATAATAAAATCCAGTGTTACAATAGTTTACATAGGAAAATAATTTGAATGCATGACATGCAATTTGAATCTATCCACTCGATCTAACTGTAGCTAACTAACCATCTAACTCATGGTGTCTCAATCAATGTCGGAGTCCAACAAATGAATTCCCAGATGTCCAACAACTCAAACAATTAGTGACAATTAGTTAACTCAGTGCAACTGAGTGTGGTAGGTGGGAAAATGCGCCTACTCCACATGCATCCATGCATTATCCATGGAAATATTGCGCTAGCTAACTGATTGTGAACTAACTGAAAGTAACTGGGGGCTAGCTGAGACTAACTAGTACTAACTCCAACTAACTGAAGTAGGTTGGTGTCGGGACTCCCAGTGGCTCCTAAAATGTAGGGATTGGTCTAGGATGCACCCAAAATGATGCATGCACATGCAGTAAGTGGCAGTTAACCTATATAAGTGTTCCCCACACTCCAGTGACTGGTACATGTGGCCCCATTAGGCCAATTGGACCCAATGGAACTAGTGGACCAAATTAATTAATTAAGGTTCCTAAGTTAGGCTAAATAATCTAATAGACATTATGGTCAAGGGACGATTAATAATCCTAACAAAACCAATCTTGATTCAAGCGACAACAAAGGGTTAAATCAAGCATCAAATGAGAAATACAAGCATTCAAAGGACTAACACAATATTTAACCAAAATACACACAAATTTCAAAAATCAACAAAACACTTTAAACAAAAGCAATAAACAAACCATAAAAATTTGTTAAGATATTCATGCTAAACGCCAACATGGTTTCATGTACTTGAATGATCCCATTCTTGCTTAGCGAAAGCGTTGTCCAATTAGTTATTTATCCTTTAATGTGAGGAGACTATCTATGTGAAGAGATAGATCCTAGGCCTAGCTTTGTTAAATTCCGACGTCATTTCCTATCACATACAACAAAGAGACAATGTAAGAGATAAATATCAAAACATCAAAATTAAAATAAGTAGCATGAAGGTAATGTAGCTCAAATCATTGTTGGCCCGGGAAAGGGGCATACGGAAGAAGCTCACATGCATAGGTAAAGAAGATGCGCCACGCGCGCGACAACAACAAAGGAAGATCGCGAAGGAAGAAAAGGACCCACACAGGCCGAATAGAGAGGTGCGCGGCAAAGGAAAGGCAAGCGTAGAAGCGCGCAAATAATAACGACCAAAAAGCGATAGATGCATAATCCAGATCATGGTTATTTATGGTGGCGTAAGCCTGTAGCTATGCATGTATGAGGGGATATTTGTAAGTCAGGACGATAGTGCCTCGTGTCAAGTCATGATCACCATAGCTGTAGCCTGAGGGGCGGCTGATGGTGACAGTTAATCGACTACTAGTGTGGATTCAGCCCTGTGGGGTCATGTAAAATAGTATACATAGGAGGGATACAATAGTTAGAAGGTTGGATTGTGTTGGATTTCGTTGGCTTTAGTGGCCTTTAGTTGTTTATCATTCAGTGTGATTATGTTTTAGGTCAGTTCTTCCGTAATAGTTATCCTTTTTAGTGGTAATCCATGGTGAAGGATGCCACTTTTGCTGTAATGTTGTAGAGATCAAAGAAGAGGAGACTTAGGAAGAGTCTGGTAGCGATAGAGGGGCTATTGAGCCGCGGATCTCGCTGCTGTGTGCGCAGACCGCTAGGAGTAGATGTAGGGTAGAAGAGAAAACCAGAGATCATGAGAACCATAAGTCTGAGTCTTAAAGACATATATTAAGATAAGTCTGCATCTTGTAGACAGCAAGGTGATGTATCCTTTTCTCATGCCAGATGAAGAGCACCTTGGTGGTTTTTCCCGGATGGGTTTCCATGTTATCTCTTGTGTCTGAATGAGTGATTGATATGGCGAACGTTTATGTGAATGGTTATTATCTGATTTCTGTATAATGTTAAATGTTGTTTAAATCTCTGATGTTATTCTGTAGCCAGTAGATGAATGATTGGAAAGGCGTTATTGAAATGGACATGTATATATCGTCTTGTTTGCTTTTGTCTTGAACCACGATTGGAGTTGTAGGTCTGATTGGTATGAGTCAGCCGCACCGCACAAGTTGCGCCAGTTGTGAGGTGGAAAGGAAGGTCAAGTCATGCGTGATGACATGTATTTGTGCTCGGTCGCACAGGACTGAATCCTCTATCCAGCCATCCTGTTGCCTTCGTTGAGTTCCTTGGTGTCGAGCCAAGGGACTATAATCCCTCGACAATCACGGAAACGTGATTCTGGCAGTTACTAATCTAAGAGATATCTCAAGGGAGACTGCGCCTGCTTCGCAGGCGTTGCTGTCGGGGCTTGCTCTGTCGGCCCGGTATCTTGGGTAGTGGTTGGATAGTCGGGCTGCGCAGAACCTGGGTTGCGCGATTTAGGAAGAGTGTCCAGTAAATGGTTTCATTGCCAGGACCCTATTGATCAAATCGAGGGAAATGTTGTGGCACCGAACGAAGAAGGAGATAAAAGACTGGCTGGATTCTAAAACATTGGCATTCACGCAAGAAGAGAGCGCAGGAACACGGTTGAGCGCAGAGAAATGGATAGATGAATATACATACTCTGATATTCATGAGATCTTCCTTGACGAGTTCCCCATTTTACTGCATGAATGGTTATTAAAATTGGCAGCTAAGCAGACCAAGTTCCATAGAAGGGAGACTATTGAGAGAAGCGACCAGTTGGTTCATGAGGAAACCAGTCTCAGTAGTTGAGTCGCGCAGTATATGAAGGGGATATGCATTGTAAGAATTAGGAGTAATATGGAAGGTAGTAAGAAGAAATGTTCCATGGAAGTTCTAAGGATGAGTTGGATACTGGATTCTTGAGAAGCGGAAGGAGGTTTTGGTGAGGAAAGAGGAGAAAGGTAACAAGAGGGAGGAGGTCCTATATCCTGCCTTGGGAGGGTGAATATGGATGTGAGTCACACCTAGATGAAGGGTCCTACGACGAAGAGGAGTATAGTTTGATTTTTGAAAGAGCAGAATTGAGAGAGTCTGTAGAATCACCGAGGATAGGACATGTCTACGACATTCCAGAAAGATCCCATGAAGTGATACCTAGAAGTTCCTCACCTGAACCACTTGTGGACACTAGCAGTCCTAGTGTCGGGACCGATGTGCAAGGAAGCCCATTAGTGATCCCAGTAAATTTGGAAAACCCGAGGAATCTAGTGAACGACCCCAGCGCCACCCTAATCAGGGAAAAACATTAGGTTACCTACCTTTAATGGGAACAGGATGGAAGACCCAGAACAACATTGGTTCCTTTGTGAGGCTGTCTGGATGGTACACTTAGTCCATAATGCAGATATAAAGAAGGCATAGATGATCACGACCTTAAGGGGTTGCGCGCTGGATTGGTTCATGAAATTGTGTGCCGTACCAATCGAAACACCCCAGAAGACTCTTGAGGAGATTCAACGAGCAATGATTTCAGAGTTCAGAAAGCCCCAATACGAGTCCCAATGTATTACCGAGATCAAGGAGATTAAGCAGGCTCCGACAAAGACCGTATGGGACTTTGATCAACGGTTCAAAATGCTGATGGCCAAAGTTAGTTTCCATATGTCGAACGTGCAACATAAAGAGTGGTTTATTGCTGCGTTGCTACCACACATTAGAGGACCACTCATGTAGCAAAATATCACGATGCAGACGGAGGCACTGGAGTTGGAAATGAAGCTAGAGGCCTAATCTATTGGGGATGGTGCCGCAGGAATGATACATATTCAGTCGTAATTGGATAATCTAACAATCCAACTCCAAGACATAAAAAGAGGAAAAGAAGTACACAAATATCTCTGGTGTACGTGATGTCGGACCAATGGACATACCAAAGATGAATGCTTGACCTCTATGAACTACATCTCGTCTGGTGCGTCAAACAAATTGGGGGCCCAAAGGTTGCCCTGATGCAATACCTGCCAAACAAGGGGACACCGTGACGTAGATTGCATGTTCATGCAAAAGATGGTATGTACACCAGCTAGTTTGTATTGTAAATTTTGTAAATATGTAGGCCATGATGAAAAAGATTGTAGGGCTTACCAACTAATGAGAGAGAAAACGGTAGATGCATATCTAATGAAGAATAAGGAGAAAATAAAGATTAAACAGGTTGTGCCTCAGTTCCAGGCTACGCCTCAGTTTCCACCTGCATAGCAGTTTCAGATGGCACCACAGTTCCAGAATACGGCCCCATATAACTTGTACCAACAACACTACCAACAACCGCAATACCTACTACAACCACCTCAACTTCAACTAAGGGGGGTAGAAATTACAGGGGTCGAGGAGGAGGAGGATTTGGCCAAGGGAGAGGGCCAGTAGTATCTTATAATTTTGGAGTACTGGGTAATTATGCTAGGGACTACCCTGAACCTGCGAAGACTTTCTCATATTGCAGACAAGAGCACAATGTGGAGCAATTTCCACAACTCATCGCTCGATGGAAATCCCAGATGGTTGGAACAGCTAACCAAACACCAAACCCTGCACCAAATCCTGTGCCGAATGTACCCAACCCGAGTGCTAATGCCAACATACATATGATAGTCACCGAACCACGATAACTAAATGTAGCAGTGGTAACAAGGGGAGATGCTACGACAGGTGTGGACCAAGCTGCATAGACAGAACCTACGACACAAGCGCGACCGCAGGTGCGACCTGCCACGCAGAATAAGGCACCGCTTAATGTCCAAGAACAGAAGCGGATATTCATGGATGTATGCCTCGAGTTCATAGGAATGGAACAATTATCCACCTTAGGCCAAGTAAAATATATGCCTGAATGATTCCAAAAGATATTCGAACAACAGACTGAGAACCAAAGTGCAGATAAGGTTAGTAAGCTCAAACCATTTGTGTGAAGTTGTTTGGTGCTAATTCAAGAAAAGGATGCACTTGCAGAGTTGGGAGTGCTTATCGAAACACTTTCAGAGAAAGAACCACCAGTAAAGAAGGTTAACAGTGTCAGGGCGAAGTGCAAAAAAGGATATGAGCTCAGGATGACAACACAAATTGGCGATTACAACATGGACTATATCATCCTTGACCTGGGATCCGATGTTAACATTCTAACATGCCAAACATGGGAAATCATGGGAAAGCCACCCCTGGAATGGTCCCTAATTCAATTAAGACTTGCTAATCAGACAAAGGTCCTACCTGTTGGTAGATTGAGTCAGGTCCAAGTGAATGTGGAGGGATTGCGCACTTTTGTGGACTTTGAGGTTATCAATATAGTAGACGATACTAATCTCTATCCCGCGCTGTTGGGAATCGATTGGGCAATGGAAAACCAAACTATCATAAACTTCAAAAGAATTATCCTATCATTTGAGGATGATGAGATGAGGGTGGTTACACCCCTTGACACACTAGAAGGACAGAGATACATTGAATCGGTGTTCAACGAAGGGCAAGGTGATCACCTCAACAACATCTATAATGTCATTGCCCTTAAGGAGGACTACATCAATCTTATTGCGGATGGTAACCTGAGCTGGAAATGCTCGAGTTCATGTACATCGGACTTAGGGGAGGCACTTGAGAATTGGCAGAATTGATGACATGAAGTATCCACAAGGACATGTGCCCAGATAACTAAGCCTGTCTGGTGAGTGGGAACTCAGTCATGTCCGCTACCCACATATGAAGGACTGCCTAACTTGTCAGCGTTCTTGACTGAGTTTGAAGAATTGGTAACAGATCCGCAGTGACTATTTGCACTAGACTTTGCATTGAAAGCTATGCCCGCGTGATGGTGGGGTACACATAAGAGTTCTATAACTGAATGGCCGCAGTGTAGAAGGCTGCTATAGGTAAGGTTCAGAGATGAGGTAACAACTGGGACACAAAGGTATACAGGGTTTCCAGACCCTATTGAACACTTGTAGCAGTACTCCGCAACATTCTTGAACTACCCTCATGAGGAGTGGGTTCACCACTTTACCCATACCCTTGAGATGGCACTAAGAGGTTGGTATGCATCTATGGAGTTGTGTTCGGAAACAAGGGAATGGAAAAGAGTTGTGTAGAATTTCACTTACACATTCTAGTTTGTGGACGAGCAACCAACAATTGATATTGCATTAAAGGCTATTAAGGAGAAGATATTCACTGAGATCCTGTTGGAGGTTGTGTATTCTCAAACTTGCACTACACATTCCCACCAATGTTGTGAGACAGTTCAACATTGGATGACATGCTATAACCTTTCTGGATACCCAGAGGATGATCTGAATAACATCAATATTCCAGAGTCGAAAGGATCACGCGCAGTAGAAGGAAGCGACATTTCCAGTGAGCAGTTTGTTAAGACGCTAAAAATCAAGAAGGTTAACATTGGGTTAGAGGACAATTCAAAATTTACCAACATTGGAGACTATTGGGATGAAGAGACAGTGGCTAAAATCACTGATCTATTACATGAATTCTAGGACCTATTCCCGACAAACTTTAAGGATATGAAGGGGATAGTAGGGGATTTGGGTGAAATAAAAATTCCACTCAAACCCAATGCAAGGCCGTTAAAACAACACCCATACAGACTAAATCCGTGCTATAAGGAAAAGTACAGAACTGGATCGCATGCTGGAAGCAGGAATTATTGAACCTGTCGAAGAATCGGAGCGGATAAGCCCTATCGTAATATGGGACAAGAAGGTGACAGGCGAGGTCAGGATCTGTGTTGACCTTAGGAAACTAAATGATGCCTACCTGCATGATCCATTCCCAATGCCATTTACAGATGAAGTCTTGGAAAGCGACGGTGGACAAGAAATGTACTCATTCACAGACAGATTCTCAGGCTACCATCAAGTCTGAATTGCACCAGAGGATCGTCACAAGACAACCTTCGTAACAGAATGGGGATGCTACGAATACACGGTAATGCCCTTTGGCTTTAAAAACGCCCCTGTTATTTTCTCTAGAATAGTAGTTTCTTCTTTTAAAGGTTTCATTCACAAGTTTCTTGAAGTATACTTTGATGACTGGATGGTATTTGGTTTGGTAAGAGACCATATTGAGAATCTGCGCATGATGCTAGAAAGGTGTCACCAGTATCAAATTGCACTGAATTTGAGAAAATGTATATTTTGCGCACCATTTGGTTTACTGCTAGGCCATGTAGTATGCCGTGATGGGATCTTGGTCGATCCCACGAAGGTAGAAATTATTTTGGACTTTCCCCCACCTACATCGGTCACGCAACTTAGATCCACATTGGGACATACTGGATATTATCGAAAATTTATCCGAGGATATGCGGAGATAGCCACCCCAATGGAGAAACTGTTGAAGAAGAATGCCAAATTTGAGTGGAACGAAAACTGCTAGGAGAGTCTAGATAAGCTAAAGAACAAAATGGCTACTGCACCAATATTAATTTTCCCAAACTGGAAAAAGGAATTCCATGTGCATGTTTATGCATCATCAATTGCGCTGGGTATAGTATTAACCCAACCAGGAGATGGTGCAATTGACCATCCAATTGCATTCGCAAGAAAGAAACTATCCACATTAGAGAAAAACTATACCACAATTAAAAGAGAAGGGCTTGCAATGGTCTACGTGCTGCAAAAGTTCAGACATTATCTATTGGGTGGAAACTTCAAAATGTTCACCAATCATTATGTGTTGAAGTACCTGGTCAACAAGCCAATGTTGGGGGGAAATATCTGCAGGTGGCTCCTCCTAATTTAAGAATTTGACTTTGAAGTCATTGTGAAGCCAGGTCGACTAAATGTTGGGCCTAACCACTTATCGCGCATTGAAAGTGGGGAGGAACCCACCAGCCTAGAGGATAATCTACCAGATGCACAACTGTTTTCTATCGACATCATCGATAAAGAATTTGATGCTATTATACACTTACTGAATACAGGCTATGAACATGAAATTTATTCAACATGGCAAAAGAAACAACTAGTTGTCAAGGCCTCAGATTACACGCTGACCGCGGGACAACTCTATAAGTTGGGACCAGATGAAATACTGCATATATGCGTCTTTGATCATGAAAGATAGTGGGTAATGGCTGAAGCGCATGCAGGTGTTTCAGGAGGACACTACGCCAGGAAGGCAACGGTGCGGAAGATTTTGCAAGCGGGACTCTAGTGGCCAACGGTACATATGGATACAAGGAAATACTGCTGCGATTGCGATAAGTGTCAAAGAATGGGGAGACCATTACGACGTGATGAAATGCCACTTGCACCACAAATTACACTGTAGGCCTTTAATAAATGGGCAGTGGATTTGTCGGCCCTATTAGTCTGCCGGAGAAATGGACTGGTGTGCGCTATATTATAACCGCTACAGATTACTTGACAAGATGGGTAGAAGCGACACCTGTGAAAGATTGTACCACTGCAACTGCGGCAAATTTCCTTTTTGAAAATGTAGTCACAAGGTTTGGTTGCTCAAAGATTCTTATCAGCAACCAAGGTACGCATTTTGTAAATAAGATAATTATTGAACTCACTGCAGAATTCCAAATCCAGCACAAGAAGACAACACCATACCATCCTCAAGCAAATGGAGTCGTGGAGGCCTTCAATAAGATACTGGAGAATGCATTAACCAAGGTCTGTAATGTACGCAGAGATGACTGGGACCAGAAAGTCTCAGCAGTATTATGGGCTTATAGAACAACATGAAAACGACTAACTGGATACACTCTTTTCTATTTAGTATATGCACAAGAAGTAGTCATACCCATGGAGTACATTGTGCCGAGCTTGCGAATAGCTGTGCTATAGAAGAAAGACTTGCACAACTCATTCAAATGGAGGAAGAATGCTTCATCGCGGGTTTCCATCAAAATGTGGAAAAGCAGTGGCAGAAAGCATGGCATGACCGCCACATTAGAACAAAGAAGTTCAAAGTTGGTGGACTCATTCTAATGTATGACAACAAGTTTCTCAAGCACCTAGGTAAGATTAAAACACACTGGTTAGGTCCGTTTGTAGTTGTGCACATTACTGAAGTAGGCGTAGTAAAACTACATAAGTTGGATGGAACACTGGTTGTAGGTATGATCAATGGCAGCTGCTTAAAACCATACTGCAATGACTACGGCACGGCCCCATAAGGCCGAGGTGCACAGAAGAAAACAAATAAAATAAATTAAAATTTGTGCTATAACTCCGCTAACTAGCTAAGAGACAACTGGCGAGAGGGGGAATACAGCTAGCAGGCACTAAAGGCCCATCAAATGCATGAGAATTTTGAAAAATATTTAGCACCAGTAAAAATTCAATAGCATTAAGTGGAAGTTCCAAGGAGAAGGGTGGCGGGCATTTTGGTCCCATCCGCCATATTACCATTAAATGCCCTAGCAAGGGTAGGATGGAACCTAAGTGTGTAAGTACATGCGACGAAGGACGAGACCATGTGCTCCGTCAGATGATCCATCATGGTGACCAATCAGCTCGGGGGCCCATCTCCTATAAAAATTAGTTAACCCCTGTCAGTGTAACATTTACAGTAACTTGTTGAGCTAAGAAACTAGAGAGCCAAGTGTGTTGCATAAATCTGAGCCATCCTCTCGAGCCAAAGCCCATGCTCAGTGAGTTATCTGATGATACTGAGGATTCATTGTTTCCTTAGCCTTACCCTGACCAATTTTGGAAGCACCATATATCTCTAAACCAGCTCAACCGACCAAGCAGATGAAGAGGACTCCAAGTAAGACGAAGGTACCTCCGAAGCCGAAGATAGTGCAGAAACCACCACAAAAGTCACCACAGCCACCACCACCAGGGAACCAGCTTACGCAGATGCCTTTAACCCGGCCACCAGTACAGCCGTCTGGAGCCCAAATTTTTATAGCCAGAGTCCCATCGATTGCAGACCTCCCCACTTCCTCTGGCCCCATAGAAAAGATACCAAAGGCTTGTAGAGATGACCCGGTTCCGCCACCACCATCACCTCCAGAAGTGGGGCACACGGTTGAAGAAAAGAACTTGATCCCTCCGTATGTATCACCGAGGAAGCCAGGTACCATAACAGTAATGGTGGACATACCGGAGCTATTAGAAGAGCCCATTATTCTAGAGGGTGTCATGCAGCCGCAGGATTCCATCGCTTCCAAACTCCAGGAATTGAAGTTTGAGGACTACGACACCAGGAAGCAAAACATGTCCAAAGATCAATTCATGGTCATAAAGGCCGGTATACCGCTGAATGCAGACGTTGTATCTGTAATGGACTATGCACACAGATTGGAGCAGTCAGGTATCTTAAACCTACTCCTTATGCCCCATTTCGGCTGCTTTGGCTCGGTCGAAATGTATGTCAAGAAGTTGTTGGTATGCTTCCATGGAGGCTACCTTTGGCTAAACAAACTGCATGAGGTAATGGTGGACCTGATCTCAGTCATTACAGGTCTTTCGTGGAAAGGACTATACCCGACCCCATACCTGCACAATGAGGGAGAAAAGCTCGACAAAAGCGACATGAAGACCAAGTACCAGCTACTCCGTGGCAGGAAGGGCTTCCTTCTTAGCTCCATCAATGACAGTGCTGTAAAGGTGGTAGCAAAAATCTTGTGCAACAGGATCCTATGAGAGATGAGGCCCACTGAGTGCACCATTGCAATAGTAGAGCTAACAAAAAAGTGTGCGCAAGGGTGCACATTAATTGGTCTTAGTTCCTCCTAAATGAACTGATAGACGATGCGCGCGAAGCACATGAACAACCAACGACGAAGTTTCACTTCTCATGGCTTTTAATTCTACTCTCATTTGCGGTATGGGCCCCGCCACCGGATTATCAATCCATGGATATCCCAGTAGAGCTCCTTGGCATGCCATACCAAAATATCTGGGACCATAAGGATAATAAGCACAAGGACAATGCCAGACTTACATTCTTTCTGCAAGGGGTAAGGCTCCGACAGATTGTGAGCAGGAAATACCGATTGAATCCTGCGATGGTTACTAAGTATCCATTCATTCAATTCCATGCAGCGTTGCATAAAATTAGCCTGCATCCACGTAAGGACCCTAAGAAGCAGGCACTCCCGACATTCTTCATCCTCCGAGATGTAGATATCGAGCGGGAAATCCAAGACTAGACAAAATAATGGCTTAGCCATCATGGGGAGGTTCCTGCAGGGTAACAAGTGCCACAAGGGGATCCACAAGACAACCCACACCATGACCGTGCCAATACCAGTACTCGGGAGCATCAGGATAGCTCCCAAGAAGAAGAAGCAGAAGAAGAGGACCGTGACTTGCCCAGTGCTGGCGATGAAAACCCTCCTACGGATAAAGAGGTGAGCGCCGAAAGAACCGAAAAAAGGAAGGGTAAACAACCCATGGAGGAAAATGATGAGGCCTTGGACATCTCACATAGGAAGAAGCAGAAGGCTAGCCAATCCCAAGTAATGGGCATAGTAGATGAGGATCTGGCTCTTCTCACTGATGCCGTCACCGAAGTAGTCGAGAAAACCTTGGGTAACCTAACAAGTCGGAAAACCAACTGGACATCCTCCATCACTACGAAAGTCAACCGAATGGCCGAGACTGTCATAGAAGTACGTGACACCATGCAGGATGAAACCTATGGTGTGGACCTAGTAGACACACTAGAGACGCCAGTGCTGCTCCTGCCCTTAAGAATAGAAATGCCTGCATAGGCATTTTCTACAGAAGAAGCAACAGAAGAGGTAAGTGTCCATAGCTTGGACATATTGATACTGGATTTTTCTAAGATAACATTGTTGTAGATATATTCCATTCAGCATGCAGCTGCCACAGAAGTCAGAATCCAGGAAAATGCGGTTGCATAACAGGCAGCCAGGGTAACTAGGAAAGCAAAGGAGTGCAAGCAAGTTATCAATTGCTAGTAGGAAGAATTGAAAGCGCAAGACCAAAAGAAGGCTTTATTGGAACAAGCTATAAAGGAGGCAGTCGTGCAACTGTCGGAAGAGGAGAAAGAAGTTGAGGTAGAACCGCTACACCAGCTGAGGTGGCTATCTAAACTGGCCGCAGACCTAAAGAAACAAGTCCAGGAAATGACAACCAACCAGCAGCCAAGCACACCCCCCGAAGTGCTGTTGCAAAGGAAATAATCATTAAATCAGGCTGTCACCCGACTGAGGGAAGTCGAGAAAATCTGCACAGAGGCAATGGAAGCAATCACCATGACATGTGAACAACTCATTGACGATGAAACTACAAAACAACTTGCAGAGTAAGTGTGACAAGCAGACCTACAGATATTGGAAGTAAAGGCAGAGATTAATAAGCTGCCAACTAAGGATAAAATTGCCAAAGGTATTGAGCTTAAATAGCTCCTGGACAAGGCAAGAGCTCTGTGTGACCAAGAAAGCATGTGCAACAAGGAGATCGCCAAGCAGCAGGTCAAAGCTGAAAGAGTGACAGGGCTACTTCAGCTTGTCCAACAACGAATCCATGCGTTCACTCAAGCACTAGCCAATACTTCATTAGAGCACCCTACCAATGACACAGTGCATGAGCTCGAGTAGCAAGCAGATGAAGCTTGCCGGGAGATAGAATGACTTACTCCCATTTTGACACAATTCCAACAGAAGTTTGGAAGTACAGAACAGCCTGTGCCGAAAGATTCCATCGAGACTGTGAGCGTGGAAGAATAAAGGGAAGAGAAAAGAGAAGAAGAGCAAAAGGAAGAAAAAGACATGCAGTAGGATGAAACAGAGCAAGAAGAAGAACACCATCAAGAAGGCCCAAATCATACCTAGAACAAACCTATAGACATAGACTTCTCAGAGGAGGCTAAAGAATAAGTTGCATAAACCCAAGCCTCTGCATCTAAAAAGGATATTTTTTTTTTTTGCAAAAGGTACCGCACAGATCGCACCTTCTCATAGGTCCCTTTCTTGTGGCTCGGGAAGAGCTATAGGTGGGTATTGGGGGCCTGTTGGCCCAGGAAAGGGGCATAAGGAAGAATCTCGCGCGCATAGGTAAAGAAGATGCGATGCGCGTGCGACAACAATAAAGGAAGATCGTGAAGGAAGCAAAGGACCCACGTATGTAGAATAGAGAGGTGCGCGGTGAAGGAAAGGCAAGCGCAGAAGCACACAAATAATAACCACCAAAAAGCAACAGATACAAATCCAGATCATGGCCCTTTATGGCAGCGTAAGCTTGTAGCTACGCACGTATGAGGGGATATTTGTAATTCAGGCCAATAGTGCCTCGTGTCTCATGATCACCATAGCTATAGCCTGAAGGGCGCCTGATGGTGACTGTTAACGGACTGCTGGTATGCAGTCGGCCTGCGGGGTCATGTAAAATAGTATAAATAGGAGGGATGTAATAGTTAGAAGGTTGGCTTGTGTTGGATTTCGTTGGCTTTTAGTGGCCTTTAGTTGTTTATGATTCAGTGTGATTATGTTTTAGGTCAGTTCTTCTGTAATAGTTTTCCTGTTCAGTGGTAATCCATGGTGAAGGATGCCACTTTTGTTGTAATGTTGTAGAGATCAGAGAAGAGGAGAATCGGGAAGAGTTTGGTAGCGATAGAGGGGCTGTTGAGCCACGGATCTGGCTGTTGTGTGCATTGACTGCTAGGAGTAGATGTACGGTAGAATAGCAAACTAGAGAGCATGCGAACCATAATTCTGAGTCTTAAAGACATATATTGAGATCATTCTGCATCCCACAGACTGCAAGGTGTTGTATCCTTTTCTCATGCCAGATGAAGAGCACCTTGGTGGTTTTTCCCGGATGGGTTTCCACGTTATCTCTTGTGTCTGAATGAATGATTGATATGGCAAATGTTTATGTGAATGGTTATTATTTGATTTTTGTATAATGTTAAATGTTGTTTAAATCTCTGATGTTATTCTGTAGCTAGTAGATGAACGATTGGAAAGGTGTTACTGAAATGGACATGTATATATCAGCCTATTTGCTTCTGTCTCGAACCACGACTAGAGTTGTAGGTCCGATTGGTATGAGTCAGTTGCGCCGCACAAGTTGCACTAGTTGCGAAGTGGAAAGGAAGGTCAAGTCATGTGTGATGACATGTATTTGTGCTCAGTCGTGCATGACTAGCTCCTATGTCCAACCATTCTATTACCTTCGTTGAGCTCCTTGGTGGTGAGCCAAGGGACTATAATCCCTCAACAATCATGGAAACATGGTTTCGGAGGTTACCCATCTAAGAGATATCTCGGGTGAGACTGCACCTACTTTGCAGGCATTACCGACGGGGCTTGCTCTGTCGAGCTGGTATCTCAGGTAGTTGTTGGATCGCCAGGCTGCGCAGAACCTGGGTTGCATGAGTTAGGAAGAGTGGCCAACAATCATCAATGTTGCAACAAAAAAGTACAATGTAGAATCTATTTTTACCTAAAACACAACTTCAAATTCACATATAGTGATCATCAACAAGGGTACATGGAACACTTAGACCAAAATAAGACTCAAGAGTCCCTCATGTGTATTATATCATATACAATTTTAGGTGAAATCCATTTTCCAATTCACATTCTGGCCATGGTCCTCATTTTCGGCATTCTGAACACAACCTTCTGTAGATGAACCACCATTATCATCATCATCATCCAAAAATTATGTTCCATATCAAGTTCATTAGAGAAATTTGTTATATTGTTTTCTCCCGTTCTTTCATGATCTAATCACCAAAGAGATAATGCTCTTTCATATGGAAAGTTGTCAACCTCATAATTTGTTACATATAACCTTAAGTATGTATCCACATTTTTATCAAGCTTGTTCCTCAACTTTGGCTTCAAGAATGATAGTGCACTAAACATTCTCTCATCCTCCATTGATCTCAAAATAATGGTTTGACATAAATCCGCTAATTTGAAATATTTTGACATTATTTGCCGCAAGATTTCACTACCATTGAGTTTAGTCCATAATCTTGTAATTGCACCATATTCTAGAGGATTATCCAACCCATAAAATTTCCTCGACTTTGTTGTAGCAAAGCATTCATCTTGATCTATCATTTTTTCTTAATCTAAAATACCTTGAATATATTGTTTTTGTATCTTAGCCTCTCGACAAAAATGGCTTTGTAAAATATTGCATTTCTCTATAAAGACAACCTTTAAAGTCTCTAAACATTGACAATCATTCCAATATTGAGGGTATACCATATACATGGCATCCAACAATGCATCTTGAGGAAATCGTTCTTTTATCTCTGATGATAGTGATTTTGCAATTTCTATCAAGTTGTGTCTGACTGAAATTACAACATTGTGAAATCGTTCTCTTGACACGGGGCACTCTTTGATGGATCTTCCTATCTTATCATTATAATAAAAGGGAACCATATACCCATGCATTGCCATACATATCATCCCTTTTTCATCAAATTTTTTTTTTCATAATTTTCTATATTGATTAACTTACTCCAATTTGTAAATGCTAGACCTGTAAAAGATTCTCTTATAATATACAAATTATCCAATGGAAGACATGTTAATTTTCTTTCTCTTATGTATTCAACAAAATACATTGCGCGGCTCCAAGCCATCTTCACGAGGTTATTCATTTCATGAAGCATAGGAAGAATTCCATCCAATGTTAATAATGTCTCTATAAAGATAAGTAGAAAGAGAAGACTTTGAGATTTTTCTACACTTGAGCGATGACCATACATCACCCCTACCAAGGATGCATATTCAACGTATAGTCTTTTGGCTGGCCCCTTCAGTGAGATCGATCTTGTATCAACGTCTTGTAATAGTTTTTTTTTCATTTATAGCACCATCAGAACATTTTTTTAACTCTAAAAATTATTTTGGACTTCGACAAAAGTATGCATGAACCCCCATAGAAGATATTCAACTGTTGAAACCAATGAAAAGTTGCTCACTATTTTAAATGCAAGATTCATCATGCAATACATACAATGAATATTAATCATATGCGGTGAAGTTGAGAGTTACAGTTTAGCACAAAGACCATTCCTTTGTCCTTGCATTATTGATGCTCCATCTGCTCCAACACATACCATTTTTTTTGCAATCATGGAATGATCCATACCGCTAATTTCCTTCAAACTATTAATAATGAGTTCATAAATATTTTCTGTTGTAGAACTTTTGGTCATTTTATGAATTCCAAGTATATAGGAATTCCCGATATGGTCATTGACCATATAAATGCTCATGCAAATCCATGAAGTATTATAAATAGTTGTAATTTCATCCAAAGATAGTGACAAAAATGTAGCATTTGAAATCTTCTCTTTCATATCGTCATTTTCTACTTGAGCTAGATATTTTCCCCATTCCCAAGCACTCGATAAAGAAAAATGAGAAGATGGAGAATTTGGTACTTGAATAAAAGATATATATTTCATCATTTTTGGATAATCTATCATAGGACGACCATTGGAAAGGATGTGAAATAGAATCGTTAATTGTATCGTCTTTGATAACAAATTTTTTTCCATCATCTTTCCAAATTGAGATGTGATGGTTCCTCCACTTTCCTTGAGTTTTCTCCTATTTATTAAGAATTTATTATATTCCTCTTCATATTGTGGATGTCTACATTAGCTAAGATATTTCCATATGGGATTATATTTCTTCTCATCATTTGCAATTTTCTTATCATACACCTTTCCAACATGCTTCTCTATTGCGTCTAATTTCATCTGCAATTTCACTACCTTGCCAAGTTTCCAACTACATGATGTTGAAATATTGGAAAATACTGAGGGGGGGGGTCAATCAGTGTTGTAACTTTTCAAAACTTAAAACCACTTTTATAATTTACTTATTAAAACACATAATCAACAAGAACACATAGAACACAAATTTATCGTGGAAGCCCAATCGGGTAAACACCAATACTTCCAATTACTACAAAATTGTTATTTACAAATAGTTTTTCCTACTACTACAGAAAAGGATGGTATTACACCATATTTACTAGCTGCTACTGGAAAGAGGATACAACCCCCTGGTTTTATCAGCTACTACTGAAAGGATGCTACTACACCCTGTTTACCAGCTACCACTGGAAGGAGTCTATGCCCCCCTGGTTTATCAATTGCTACTGAAAGGATGCTAGGACACCCTATTTACCAGCTACCACTGGAAGGAGGCTACAACCCCCATGCAGGAATGTTTCCTACCCTAGTGCCAACCTACCACCCTAATATGTTTTTAGTAATATTCCACACTCACTGGTCTCTGCTACTTCTTCTATGATCAGGACCACAAAGACCATTTCTCTCACTCATCCTTCTGTGTATAAATACCTTCACATTTCCAGTGGACACATCTCTTAACCATTGTGCCATTTCATTATTTGATCATGCCTCTTAATGAGAACTCCATTCCTCATTCTAAGACTGAGTTGTTGATTCATCAACCTCCGTCGTGATTCTTCAAAACAACTCAATCAATTCCATGTTAATCGATTTACTGTTTAATCCTCCAGTCGTGACCTTCCACATTCTCCATCTTCGTAACCATCCCGAGCCATTGATATCATATTAGGATTCTTCCTAACCATATATCTAATATAGGATGTGGTATGCGGATTTCCAAACTATGAAATTTCTCCAAATGTCTTTCTGCACTTAGCTTTCCGCATCAACCGTTCCGCACCGTTGATCTCCTTCAATATTTTCGTGACCGTCGATTTGAGGTGGAAATCCGATATTGGATATGTGAATTTTTCCAAATATCATTTCCCAATTTCTACTTTCCAAACCAATCTTTCTGCATCATTGATATTTTTACGGAATTCTCCTGACCATTGATCTTCTAGATCGTGGGATGTAGAATGCGAGTTCTCAAAAACTCAGACGTTGCTTTCACAATTCTTTGCCTTCCGTTTTGCACACTAATATTTCCATACGATCGATTTTTCATGGATGTCTTTCTGACCGTCGATGTTCCGGATCGTGGGATGTGGAATGTGGAACTGTGGCATTTCCCATAGTATTTTCGCGATTCTCCTCCTTCCACTTTTCACCTTCCTCTTTCTGCCTTCCAAACTTTGGGTTGAGGAAACCCATATTATTCTAGACCTTGATTTCTCGTCTTTCGCTTTCAACCTTCCACTTTTCTTATGAACCGTTGATTTATTTGCGGGTTCACCTCTGTCCGTCGATCTACGATATAATATGGATTGCAGATCCTCACTTTTCTTTGTGTGAAAATCATTCCCCACCGTATATTTCCTTGCGAATTCAATCTTGACCTTTGATCTATGATCAAACGCGGGTTTGTGGATCTTCCCTTTTCTTTGTGCGGAAATCATTCACCGCTGTCGACTTTTTCAAAATCAGATTTTGCATTTCTCTCAACTGATGTGGACCTTCCACGTTGTCAATCATTTATTAATGAAATTTCGCTCCCATCTCAACAGTTATCTCACTTGTTAGTTGAATCTGTGAAATCCATGAGGACCACCAGATTTAGATCGAAGGTGGACTCCAAATATCATAAAGTGGATTTTAAGGAAATTTCAAGCACATCAGAATTTTATTTGTCCCCGCTAGTTCTTCTAGCGAAATCATTGATAACCATTGATCTTCTTCTACGATCAACCTCGTCTCGAAATCACTGATAACCATTGATCTTCTTCTATGATCAACCTCGTCCCTTGATCTCGATCTCCTTCTTGGTGATTAGTTGTTGATTTCGCAGTCCATGTCCTTTGTTATCCTCCTTGCTATTAAATTAGAGAAATCCATATTAGCCGTAGATATCCGTAACCTTCAGATCTCCACCACATGATCTACATTTGTGATGATGACTTAAATCAAGTAGTTTTGGGTTATCTTAGATGTAACTTCAACCTATGAAATCAACTTTCAACTATGGATTTTCTCCTACCACGATCTAAACCATCTAAGCCTACACAGACTTAAGTCTCGTTTTTTATCGATCCTTACATTGATCAATTGTTGATAAAACTGAAACAAGGTTATTCTAAAACATATTCCATTCATGATTCTTCTTAGAGAATCAATCAATCGATATCTGTTTATTCTCTTCAACCCTATTACTGATTTTCCCTTGTCATCAACCCTGTTACTAATTTTCCTTTGCCATTTCTGAACTTATCCTGCTCCCATATCTACTAGTTATTTCTTTGTCATTCATGAACACCTTTGACATCAATGACAACTATATTCTCAACAATCTCCCCCTTTGGCATTGATGGAAACATCTAAAAATTCTCCCCCTCTGACAACAATGACAAAGGATAACCTATTATACCATTGTTGTACCTATTTTGATATAGGATTTCCTGTCTTTTTTTTCTTGACAACTCCCCCTGTTATCATATCTCCCCTTTGTTAAATGGACTTGGTAATAACCAATGTTTTATCATTTATCCTAACATTAACTTTCTTGTAACAGGTTCTCAAATGATAACTTTAATGATAGATTCATGGACTCCCCCTGTCACTGTACTTCCTCTCCTTTGTCAACATTTTTGTGAGAGAGTTTACACTTAGCATTACATTGTTTTAAAAAAATACTATATTATGTAACTTGCTCTTCTTAGGAAGTATTCACATAATCCTTGGTCTGAGATAACAACAGGCTTTGCTACAATTTTGAGAGACAAATTTAGGAAGAACTTCCTTACACTGATAAATATATTTTTAAAATACCCATTGTTCCTTCAGAATCTTCACTATTATTTTTACTCACCGCGACACTTTTCAATAGACTGAATTTTTTATTTTTCAGATCAGACTTGAGTTTTTTTCCACTGTTAACAATTTTATATGTCATGACTTCAAATTCTAAGTGAACATAAAATATTTATCTTCTATTTGATTGCAGACATCATGGTCTTGATGACTCACACATTTTTTTGTTCCCATGTTACTTCATAGGTCTTACACTTTCTCCATGTCAACCATACACCAATCCTATCACTTAAACTTGATCATTTATTGTCTTTGAGGAAGATAAATTTCAGTATACTTTAACATTAGATACCAATTGAATTTTTTGATACCAGTTGGAATTTTCTGACTTTAACTCCCCTTGAGTATATGATCTCTCAGAATGTTATTTTCATGGTTCTCTTTAAATCATGAGAAATATTTAGAAAAGAATCCCACAATCATCACTATATCCTTCTTCATCACCTTCATCTTTATATGTGTATTCTTTTTGTTAAATTTTCATATGCTTAGCTAAGACATCAGTATTTCATTTCATTTTCATGACAAAAGCATATAAACAGGATCACTGAAAGATAGACAAGCACAACCATAAAAAAGGAACACAAAGATTTATCCTGGGAAAACCCTAAAGGGAAAAACCCAGCAAAAGCTTCCTCAATATAGATGCCCCAAAAAGATAAAAGATAAAACCAACAAGGAGATCAAAGCCTGATCCTCCTCCTTCTCCAGCTACTTCTCTTCTCCACTAATGCACTACACAAGTGAGAGTGTGTGTGTCTCAAATGAGGAGCACTACACCTCTATTTATATTCATCCGTTCACTTAAGTTAACTCATTTGACATGTAGGCTCGAGTTACACATGTAGGCTCAAGTAACCACACTGGGGTGCTAATGACCCACCTTTACAATTAGAGGGGACTACCTCATGACTCTTATTACTTCTTCCGATTAGGATCATCAGGGTACAATGTAATACAAGTGGTTCTCCCGGTAGGACCATCGGGGAACACAAAAAGATACATATAGAATATTCTTCGATGTTACAATATTTCAACACTTTTACATCACCATCTTGCATTTCCTCATAATATATGTCATCCTTATTTATGACACTACTATGCTCAGCATCATCTTTGGAGACCTCACTGATGTTTGAAACTTGTGTTTCTTTTGAGTTCTCGTAATCTGACTTTTCCCTCCATATCGTCTCATTAGGTATCTTGCTCACTTGTCCTTTATCAAATTCTAGGTTTGTGTTTTGTTTCCTTCTCAAACTTTGATCTTTTCCCTTGGTTTTGTAGTCAGCAGCCTTGTGGCTAAACTTATGACAACAATGACATTACCCATAGGATTTCCATTTATGTTTGGGGAATGTTTGATCTTCTTGCTTCAACACTTCCATCTTGTTCCACTAATTCTGAGATTATAATGAGAAATTCTTCTTTAGTTTACATTCTATAGCCATATGTCCAAAGTTATTACATTTGTAACACCCTATGTCATATCTTTGAAGAGGTCCAAACCGGTTATTGTTTCTTCCTTTTGGTTTACTAGGCGTACCCTTCTTATATTCATAAACCTTTCCATAAGCTCTGCATTTCAGGGACTTATGACCAAATTTATTACAAGAGTAACAATGACCCAAAAATATCTGCTGATATCTATTTGTCATTGGTCTCTTAGACACCTCATTAATTTTGTCTTTGTCATGGAAGGATGAACCATATTTCTTTCTTTCTTCCCTTTTAACAGGACTCTTTAGTACATCATAGCTTCTTTCATTTCCACCTTTGTTTGTGACAAAGGAATATTCTCGCTCATTTTCTTTGTCATATCTTAGACTATTTTTATCATTTGATGGTCTTTGGCTACTTAAGATATCATTTAGGATCCTTGAGTTGTTCTCAAACCTTGATTTGATACATTTTTCATTAACCCATTTTCTAAGTGGAATAATCTCTTTTTCAAGTTTTCTAGAATCTTGGATTTTTTCCTTGAGCATAACTACTAGATCCTCTTCTGTCTTCTTGGCCTCTGGAAGCTAGTTTTCCAAGTCCATGATAATTTGATTTGTTTCTTCTTGGTACTATGACAATTTCTCTTTCAAAACTTTGTTTCTTTTCCTACACTTTTCAATTTCATCAACAACAACCATGCATTGAGATTTTATGTCCACTTATGATTCCTCATCTGAATTTGTTGTTCCTATAAATAGGATTTCTGCATCTTCACTTTCATCGTCACTATCTTCTTTGGAATATAAGTTCTTCTTATTTTTCTCAAACTTCTTCTTACCCATGATTTTATCCTTATGGCAACAAGATTCTTCATGATCACTCTCCTCTTGTTTTGGGTAAGGACCCTTATTGAAAAAATGTCCAATTCTTCCATAGTTGAAACATTTCAAGGGTATATTTCCTTTGTATTTCCCAGTACCTTTTTCAAGGTCACTGATAAAAAGAGCTTCTTCTTTATCTAGGTTGTCTAATTGGTTCTTGGATATGGCCTTAAATGCTACCTCTTTTCTTAAGGGTTCATTATGTCCCGTCCTCATCTCATATGTAGTGAAAATCCCATGTAGTTCATCTACTGTCATGTCATCAAGGTCATCCTCTTCTTCTAAAGTGGACACTTTTGAGTCATACTTCATTGGTAATGTTCTTAGTACCTTGCTCACCACTTCTCTTTCTTTTAATCTTTCTCCAAGACATCTAATAGCATTGAAAACCTCATATACTCTTAGAAGATATTCCCCAATATTTTCTTCTTCTTTCATTTTAAGGCTCTCAAAATTCCCTTTATATGTCTGAAGCTTGGATTCCTTGACTTTAGATTCTCCTTCATAGATAATTTTTAACTTATCCTAGGTTTGTTTGGCAGTCTTGCATCGCATAAATTTTGTAAATACTAAGTTTGTCAACCCACTCAAAATTGCATTTAGGGCTTTGGCATTACCTTCATATTGGCCTAGTTCCACATTGTCTATAAGTGCTTGGTCATCTATTTTATATTCCTTTTCAGTTGCATCCCAAACCTTCCATCCAAGGGACATTAGATGACACTTCATTCTCACACTCCAGTAAGCATAATTTTCTCGTGTGAACAATGGAGGTTTGTTGGTGGATAAACCTCCTTGTTGATCCATAATGGTTTTAAATAGGATCTACCTTCCAGTGGTTAAACTGTGGTGAAGGAACTCGCTCTAATACCAATTGTTGAAATACTGGAAAATACCGAGGGGGGGGGGGTGAATTAGTATTGTAAATTTCACAATTTAAAACCACTTTTATAATTTACGTATTAAAACACATAATCAACAAGAACACACATAACACAAATTTATTATGGAATCCCAATTGGGTAAACCACCAATACTTCCTATTATTGCAAAATTGTTATTTACAAATAGTTTTTCCTGCTACAACAGACAAGGATGGTATTATACCCTGTTTACCAGCTGCTACTAGAAGGAGGCTACGACCCCCTGGTTTTATCGGCTACTACTGAAAGGATGCTACTACACCCTGTTTACCATCTACCACTGGAAGGAGGCTACGATGTTAGTGATTGAGCAAAATATGAAGAAACTTGAACTTTAAAACTTTAATCCATAATGATAGTGCATATAAATCTCATCAATAATCCAAAGACATAAATCAAACCATCGGAACACATGATATACCCTGGGAAAACCCTCTACTGATTCAAAGGATAAAAAACCCAGCAAACGATCTTAGAATATGATAGATTAGTAGCAGAGAATGATTACAACACAATAGCAGATTGCTTTCACAGAGAGCACCAGAGAGTGGAGATCGAATGGAACACCGTATCTAACTTTCCAAGTGCATAGCACTTTAATAACAAGTCAAATTAGGTTTTACAACAAAAATAGAATGGTTGCATGTATCGGCAACTTGTTAACACTTTGAACATTGATTCATCTTCAATCATTCGCCCCCATGATTTGGTGCCAAGCTGGCACTCCATAATTATCTCCCACAAGAAGATATGTGCCTTCCATTAATTAACTAACTCTATCTGAGTTGAACTAAATGGAACTACATGCAACTGAATGTAACTGAGTGTAACTGCATACAACTGTGTGTAACTGAATAGAATTGAATGTAACTGAACATAACTAAATGTAACTAAACAGAACTGAATGTAACTGAACATAACTAAATGTAATTGGACAGTAACTGAATGTAACCGAACTAAACTGAATGTAACCGAACATAACTAGTGCTTCTCCATCAGTGTTTATTTCCAACAATCACTTGCATAAATTAAGGATTTGATTCCTTAAATAAATGAACTTGTTTACCATAGCTAATACTCAACTGATATCTAATCAATTCGAGTTTACTTGGTGGCAACATATGAAATTCGAGTTCTCTCTCTTTCTATGTGCTTATATTAAATATCTCTGCATGGTCCATATGTGTTTTCATTAAATAATCATCTTTATCATATCATACTCATAATATCGTTCCCAAACCTATGATCATATGTATTTCCCCAGGTCATATGGTCACATGCTAAAGTAAATCATTCTAGGGGTAGATAATCCCTAAAGGAGACTTCTAGCACATGTTGACCATGACTAGCCATACACCACATAGTATATCTACTTTACATAGTAAAGCACACCACCTCACAACATGAGGATATTTGCAGGACTACACAAGCCTACTGTCCACCTCAATCATATGAGGATGTTCATCGGACTACACAAGCCTACCGTCCACCTCAATCATATGAGGATATTCGTAGGACTACACAAGCCTACTGTCCACCTCAATCATTTGAGGATATTCGTAGGACTACACAAGCCTACTTTCCACCTCAATCATATGAGGATATTCGTAGGACTACAAAATCCTACTGTCTTGATATTACTCACAAGAATTTACAACATCACCACCTCAATCATATGAGGATATTCATAGGACTACACAAGCCTACTGTCTTGATATAACAAGACTGGATAATGACTCTCGATGTTGTAATCTCAACATACGACCCCGTATTTTATCAACTGCTACTGAAAGGATGCTACGACACCTTATTTACCAGTTACCACTGGAAGGAGGCTACAACTGCCTGTAGGCTTGTTTCCTGCCCTTGCACCACCCTACCACCCTAATATGTTTTCAGTAATATTCTAGATTTCTTTTCCCTCATCATTGGTCTCTGTTACTTCTTCTATGACTAGGACCACAGAGACCATTTCTCTCACTCATCCTTCTATGTATAAATACCTTCACGTTTCCTATGGACACATCTCTTCACCATTGTGACATTTCATTATTTGATCATGCCTCTTCATGGGAACGCCATTCCTCATTCTAACACTGAGCTATTGAGTCATCTACCTCCGTCATGATTATTCAAAACAACTCAATCAATTCCCTGTTAATCGATTTAGTGTTTAATCCTCCAGTCACGACCTTCCGCATTCTTCATCTCCACAACCATCCTGAGCCGCTGATATTATATCGGGGTTCTTCTTGACTGTAGATCTAATATAGGATGCGGTATGTGGATTGTCAAACTATGAAATTTCTCAAAATGTCTTTCCGCACTTAGCTTTACGCCTCAACCGTTCCGCACCATTGATCTCCTTCAATATTTTCGTCATCGTCGATCTGAGGTGGAAATCAAATATTAGATATGTGACTTTTTCCAAATATCATTTCCTGATTTTCGCTTTCCAAACCAATATTTCCGTATCATTGATAGTTTTATGGATGTCTCCTGACCGTCGATCTTCCAGATCACAGGATGCGAAATGCGGGTTCTAAAAACCCCAAACGTTGCTTTCGCAATTCTTTGCCTTCTGTTTTCTGCACTAATCTTTCTGCATGGTCGATCTTTCACAGATGTCTTTCTGACCGTCGATCTTCCAGATCACGGGTTGCAGAATGCATAACTGTGACATTTCCCACATTATTTTCGTGATTCTCCACCTTCTGCTTTTCTCCTTCCGCTTTCTACCTTCTGGACTTCGGGTTGCGGAAACCCATATTATTGTAGACCTGATTTCTCGTCTTGCTCTTTTCTTATGAACCATTTATTTCTTTGTGGGTTCACCTATGTCCGTTGATCTATGATCTAATGTGGATTGTGGATGCTCACTTTTTTTGTGCAGAAATCATTCTCCACCGTAGATTTCCTTGTGGATTCAATCCTGACCATTGATCTATGATCAAATGCAGGTTTGTGGGTCTTCCCTTTTCTTTGTGCAGAAATCATTCACCGCAGTTGATCCTCTCAAAATAGGCTTTCGTGTTTCTATCGAATGATCTGGATCGTCCATGTTTTGAATCATTTCTTAATGAAATTTTGCTCCCATCTCAGTAGTTAACTCACCTGCTAGTTGACTATGCGAAATCCATGAAGACCGTCAGATCTAGATCGACGGTGGACTCCAAATATCATAAAGTGGATTTTAAGGAAATTTCACGCACATCAAAATTTTATTTGTCCGTGCTAGTTATCCCAGTGAAATTGCTCACAATTGTTGATCTGCTTCTATGATCAACCTCGTCCATTGATCTCGATCTCCTTCTTGGTGATTAGTTTTTTATTTCCCAGTCCAACTCCCTTGTTATCCTCCTCGCTAATAAATCAACGAAATCCATTTTAGAAATTATACTTGAAATTTCCATACAGTTCATGATTTTCATGATCTCTGTGGAAATTTCGAGTACAATTTCTGAAAACAATCACCACAGAAACCTAGCAACAGAAACCCATTTTACCCGTATATCTCCGAAACCTTTAGATCTCCACCACATGATCTACAATCATGAGGATGAATTAAATTAGGCACTGTTGGGTTATCTCATATGTAACTTCAACCTGTGGAATTAACTTTCAACCATGGATTTTCTCCTACCACAATCTAAACCATGTAAGCCTGCATAGACTTAAGTCTCGTTTATTATCAATCCTTACAGTGATTGATTGTTGATAAAACTGCAACAAGGTTATTCTGAAACATATTCCATTCACGTTTATTCTCATAGAATCGATCAATCGATCTCTGCTTCTTCTCATCAACCCTGTTACCGATTTTCCTTTGTCATTGCTGAACTTATCCTCCCATATCTACTGGTTATTTCTTTGTCATTCATGAACACATTTGGCATCAATGACAACTATATTCTCAACACATGAAATGCATTTAACTTCCCATGAGGTCTCATTCTAATTTTCTGGAGGCATTGGTTCAATAAATGGGTACCTTGAGACCCAATCAAATTTGAATTTTTCCCTTATGTCCCATTGGACCTTTTTCTTTTTCCGTGAATGCACCGTGTCACCTAATAAGGAAAAATATTCAACACTTGAACTACCAATTTCAGATGAAAATGAATTTGTCTCACTTTGATCATTAGATGAATGTATTCTACCATCCATTGTATGGGTTGCAGATGCATTCTCAAAAGTGTTTATATCTCTCTCATAGATACCTTGCTCAAGATAGCTTGAAGCATGAATAGGATGTGGATTATTAGATTGAGGCTTTTGAAAATATGATATTACATCCCTTTGTATTGATGTTTTATTTTTCTTTCCACAACCCATGTTTGACATCTTACTTAATATTCCACAATTGAAATTCCAAATCGATATAGAAACCATAAGTGAATCTTGCATGATAAAATTGATATAAAATTAGTAAACTAACACATTATCAATTTATATTGACCTGAATTACAATGAGTGTTTACATTGACCTTTTCAATGAATTTTACATGACCAAATACATCAATAACATCCCATGAAGGAGGTATACCAATAATACAATAAAAGTACAATAAGAATATCTTTGAAAGTTACATTTTTCAACATATTTGGGAGATGAAAAAACAAATAAAAAACCCTAAAAGTGAAGACTCAAACCCTAACCTTAAAACTAAGACTCAAAACATATAGGTTTAACATTGAAACCCTATCCCTAAATTGATGAATGGTAATATGAATTTTAATGTCTCGTAATTTTTTATACACATTTAAGATAAAGGGAACGGTAAATTCCTGCAAAAGAGTTGGAGGTTAGGTTCATATCCACGTCATAGGAATGCAGTGAAAAAGTTTGCTTGGTTGTTCTTATTGATTAGCCTCCTCTCAAGGAACAAACCCAAGTAAACATTATTTCTTTTTTTCATCTCTTTCTTCCTTTATGTATTTCCCTTTTTTTCTACATAGCAAATACCAAAAACCATACTAAAAAATCATCAAACAAACTAATGCATCTTTTGTTCCAAGCACTTCACAAGTCCCTTCAACAGATGCTTGAAGTCGCTCTAACCCTTATAAGGCTATTTAACAAACATGGTTAAACATAGAAAGGGACACCATAGTCACGGTCCAATAGGATGGCTAAGAATGAGTGAAGCAGCCCAAGACCCAGTAGAAGAGGGTATGGCCCTAAAAAAATTCACATTAATCATAATATATTGAACTTGTTAAAGACCTAATCTGTTAGCACTCCAGGAAAATCTTCTAGGTTGTAGCTCGAAGATTCCTGGTAACTTAATCAATTCTCTCAATGATGGGTAATACTGGATCAAAATGAATATCTAACTCGTTGAATGGTATACTCAAGACAGTCTTAAGTACTTTTAGAAAAAACAAGTCCGTCAAGAGCTAATGTCAGATAGGTAATAGATAAATATGGATGAAGAAATTGACTTTACTAACCAGAACAGATACACACAACCATATATATATGATGGGCCAATAAAACTAGTATGGTTACTTATGATCCTTTGCTCACTAATCAGATGGTAAGATGAAAGTCCCCAATGGATTATGTAAACATAGATAAAGAACAGAATTTCACTCATAAGAATAGAACAAAAATGTAAAAGAAGATCTGCCAAATAACAATGGAAGAAGCTTGTATACTGAATATATTATAGAAAGTGTCTTTATCACAAAAACAGTGTAGCTAGAACTCCAAATCGACCTTCAGTCCCAAGACTGAATTCCCCTCCCCTTTTTACATTGAAAGCAATAAACTTAAATATGCTTTTACAATCTAAAGGAGATCCTCTAAAATTGGAACTAATGAACACTTGTCAAATCAAAACTAATTACAAATGAGATCCTATTAAAAGGAAAATATTCCATATAAGCTTCTCGAGGATGAACTCATTGTTTAGAATCTTCAACCTGCCACATAAGTCATGAGTCATCATACTAGACTTTAGAAGAATTTCTCTTGACCTAAAATTTTGTCACCTGTTGATGAGTCACCTACTTTAAAGGTTGAAGATAAGGTCAAAGTTGACTGAATCTACCACCTACAGGAAAATCCCCATTTCGCAACACAATACACTGCAGAATGGGGCTTGCGTTGACAACTAGCTGTAGGTGACTGTCTTTGAGAAATATGAGTGGAGAATTGTTTTTGGTAGATGAATCAAGTGCTGGAGAATGACAAAAGTCTTTTGAAGTTTTCAACCATAGCTGGGCATTGTATTTCTTTGTCAAGATCTTAGCATCATCTGATTATTGAATTGGATCTGCTTAACTTTCTTGTTCTCTTCTGAATGGTATCTTTGACTGCAGAGATGCTCTGTTTATGTGTTTTTTAGTAGTTAGGAGAGGTGAAATTCGATCTTGTTAGCCACCTAAAGTTTCACTTTCAGTGGCTAATGAACAGTTGAAATGTTCGCCTAAGCCACCGAAAAGCCTATTTTAAGAAACCATTCCTCATCATAATCAATCTCATGTGATCTAGAGAAGTGATATGAAGGCCCTAGCTTCTTCAAAGTTCTTTAACAGGTTTCAGTATCTCTGGAAAGGTTTTCTGTTCTCTTCAAGTTCCTTTTCTTTTGCTCAGTAATAAAATCATGCACCATGTCGTAGCCTATATGCTGTTTCCCAGTTACATGGGATTGTGTTCTCTCGGTAGCATAATTTTCCACAAAGAAGGAGCCACACATTTCACATAGTGCCATCTTCTTTTCCTTCCTCATCAATGCCTGTGCTTCATCAACCTTTTCCAAGAGTTTCCGTATCTTTTCCTCTATGTTGCTAACTGATCTGATTTCTCTGTTGAAATGGACATAACATATGAAATATCCACATCCTGCACTAAACGCTCATAGCCTTGCTGTACTTTACGATCTAGATATTGTACCAGGTTTTCACAAAACTGTGCAAGTTTTGCTTCAGGTCTGGGAACATATTCATCATGCCTCGATGACTTCTCAAAACTCTCCTTGAGTTTTAAATCATGAACTCTAGGGCATGGACCAAGGTCACTTTTTGTGTTCACAAATAGATCATGCGGGCAGAACTGAACCATGTAAAAGCCACAAGCCTCCCTATCATCCCAACGAATTTCTCGATAGCCCTTTTTCTCTTCTTCTGTGAGATTTCGGGCAACGCTCATGATAAAGCTCCTAAGATTAGCACATGTATCATCGGCTAGCTTGGCGCAAAACATCTACAATCTTAGATATCTATCAAATGTTCGCACTTGTATTTTAAATTCTTCTCATGAGATAAATTCATCAGGATCTTGAAGATTATAACCTTTAAATGCGCCACTAGTCCCTAGGGTTCTTTAAAGACATGTGGAATAGAGAACTTGGCACTTGGGCTTTGCTTGGTATGTCGATTTGAAGTTTAGCATAGCTCATAGTTAGCATAATAGCATAAGAATAGGACATATAGCTTTGATTCATGACTTGGCTCATATGTAACTTGTGAATATGAACTAGGGATTTGGCTTCTGTTTTAGAATCTCTTCGAGCACGCACCACATCATAAAAAAATGCATATTATCATTTGACAGTATAAAAGCCAATAAAGCTAGGGTTATAGGCTATTGTAATGTTTATTTGCATTTTGTGTATTGTAGGTAAAGAGAAAGAGACCAAAGGATTTCTGGGAAAGAGAGACCAATGGGAGTTGCATGAAGAATTTGGAGATTAAAACACTCATCAAAAGACTAAGGAAGATGACAAATTGAGTACGAACGAATGAATCTCCTCAAACTCTACAAAACCATTTGAGGAGATAACATCTGGCTCCTTCTGGGGATGAAATCCTTCCTGTGAGGTTTCAAGAATAAGCAGACCTGTGCCTATTCATTTAACCTGGAAATACTGCAACTTGCTCAACAATCATCCACAATTTGTATTGTGTCTAGTCCATTGGGCTATGGAGTCATTTAGTGTTGTCACTAGATCTCTACAATCTTTATTCAAACTTTGAATGCAAATTCACTGCTGCAAACTAAAAAACTAAAAATAATCTCCAACCATGCTTGATGGCGAGCTTATTCTCTACCTATTCCTACTCTAACCACTGTATTGATGCTTACTCAAGTAAACTCATGCTTCCAATGAAGGCATGTAAGAAACTGATTTACTGAACTTTTTTCTGATCTTGACTCAGAAAATAAAGGAATGCATAGCCAACATAAATGTGATTTGAACAGATGATAGAAACAACTTTCCTTTGACAAGAATATTTTTATATTTATGTTAGATTTTTATCATTCAAGCTAGAATTATGATCTTAGGATCTTTAACTGAGAGAATAACATGCACAACAATAAAACACAAGAGACAAGAGACACAAAGAATTTTCCTTGGGGAAACCATAAAGGAGAAAAACCCGCAACTTCCTCAGAGATAGAATCAGCACCAAAAGTAAAACCCGAAAACATAAAGATGATCTCCTAACAACATCAATCTCTCTCTCTGATCCTAGTGTCTTCTCTCTCACTCATGCGCCCCAATGAGTGAGTGTGTGTGTGATAAATAGAGAGGCTCACTCTCTATTTATATTCTTTCATTCACTTGAAACCCACTCCAACATGTCGGCCTCACTTAACAATTACTTACTAGAGTTGACATCTCTAGGAGTGTCTAATAACCCTAGTGCCCCACAACTTGTGGGGACTTTACCTCCTCCGACCAACAAGGAGGTTTATCCTTAACACAATGGTGGGGACATTGCCCTGAATTACAATGAATCACTTAGGGTCGACTTCTCTAGGACAGTCTAATAACCCTAGGGCCCCACAACTGTGGGGACTTTAACCCTTGCCCAATAGGAGGGTTACCCACAATGACTTGACATGACTTGTTTACATTATAGAACTTCCCGATAGGAACATCGAGGCATGAAATGACTCAAGTACATTACAAATACATCCCAGAATAAACACCAGGTTACAATACATAAGAAATACAAGTGAATACATTCCAAAGTTACAAATACATCAACACTCCCTATTAACTAGGAAGGTATTCTATCGACACAATATATCAGCACAAGTCTTCTTCTCTGTATCATCTGGAACATCATCAAGTCATCTTCATCTTCAATTCATCTTCATCTTCAAGTCATCTTTATCTTCAGGTCATCTTCATCTTCAAGTCATCTTCATCATCGGATCGAGATCATCACTCAATCTGGATCATCACTGCTAGATCATCATCATTGGATCTGGATCAACACTCGATCTAGATCATCATTGCTGGATCATCACTGTTGGATCATCATCACTGGATCTGGATCATCATCACTGGATCTGGATCATCATCACTCGATCATCACGGGTGCTGTCTCTTAATTCTTCTCGTCATAGGAAGTTCTACAGAGCCAGCCCTTTTTCATGCTAGATGTACATCTACAGAGCCAGTCCTTTTTCATATTGGATGTATCATCACATAGAGCTAGTCCTTTTTCATACTAGATGTGGCATCCACCTAGAGCTAGTCCCTTTTCATACTAGATGAGTCTTCACAGAGCCAGTCCTTTTTCATACTAGATGTGGGATCCACCCAGAGCTAGTCCTTTTTCATACTAGATGAGTCTTCATAGAGCCAGTCCTTTTTCATACTGGGTGCGGCATCCACATAGAGCTAGTCCTTTTTCATACTAGATGAGTCTTCACAGAGCCAGTCCTTTTTCATACTGTATGTGGGATTCACCCAGAACTAGTCCTTTTTCATACTAGATGAGTCTTCATAAAGCCAGTCCTTTTTCATACTGGGTGTGGCATCCACACAGAGCTAGTCCTTTTTCATACTAGATGTGTCTTCACCGAGCCAACCCTTATATCTGATCAAGTGGGATCCAATCCCTCAATCACATCAGAATGGCCATGCACTCACATATGATCATGTAAGACTACATCTTATAGTCATATCAGAATGTCCCTCAGTCCTAGACCAAGTATTCCTGGTAACTGACCAGGCACCTCCATTCAAATAATGGCAACAACCCTTATATTTGATCATGTAGGAACCAATCCTATCGTCATATCAGAATGGCTCAGCACTCATATCTGACATGGAAAGAACCAATCCTCTCACCATGATAGAATGGCCCAGTCCTTACATCTGACCATGGAAGGAACCTAATCCTCTCACCATGTCAGAATGGCTCTCAGTCCCAGACTGAGTATTCTCGGTAACTAACCAGGTGCCTCCATTCTAAGAATGGCAACAGCCCTTATATCTGATCATGTAGGAACCAATCCTACCATCATATCAGAATGGATCAACATATCTGACATGGAAGGAACCAATCCTCTCACCATGACAGAATGGCTCATCCCTTACATCTAACCATGGAAGAAACCTAATCCTCTCACCATGTCAGAATGGCTCTAGGTCTCATCACTTCCCTTTGGAGGGAACCTCGATCTGGAGAACACCAAGCTTCTCCCTGAAGTACTCAAACTTCACTCTAGCTAATGGCTTCATCAACACATCAGCTATCTATTCTTCCATTGCAACATATTAGAGCTTCACTTGCTCCTCTCTGCACCATATCCCTGATATAGTGATATTTGATATCATACTGAAGTAGCACCTTGAAGTGCTCTTCCTATCAATGGATATGCCTGCCCAATACAAATCCACATAACCATCCAAGTTAATCTTCTGATTCGCCTCATACTTGATCCCATAATCAATTGTACCTTTCAGTTACCTCATTGCATTCTTTGTAACCATCAAGTGAACATGTCTCAATGTGTTCACAACAAAGCAAATATCTGGTCTCGTATTCATTAGGTACATCAAGGAATAAATCATCTGATGATACATCATGGCATCAACCTACTTTGATGAAGCAACACTCAATAGCTTCAGGTTCTATGCCATAGGTGTGGTCATGCAGTCCATCATCCTGAACCTATTTAGGATCTCTTCCGCATACTTCCCTTGTCCATTCTTCCATGCCTAGAATGTAGTGCATCGACACATAACAGGAGCATCACTAGTCTTCCGCCTTCAACCTTGAAGAAAAGGTTGGAATCCTATTTACTCTTAGTAAAGCCTAGAGTCATCAATAATCTATCCATCCTGTCGTACCATGTCGAACCTCAGGATCTTCTACAGTCACTCCCTCTGAAGCATCATACTCCCTCTGTCTTCTGTACTCTATGCACTAAAACATTATGTATTGGATTCAAAAGTAGCTTCCTCTGCCACTAATATTCTATGTATCCATATAGGATCAGTAGATACCAAGATCCTCTATCTTTGAAAGCATTCTTCTCGCACCCATCTATGAGCTTGTCATCCTTTATCAACCTTGTAGCAAAGGTTTAGATCTTCATCAAGCTCCTCATGTATGTGTTATCCCATGGGTGTCTTCTGAACTCGTACAAGGCCTTCTTTCATTTGGACACATGATTCTGCCTGTCATGTGACTTCACTTCCAGTGGCTGCAAATGTCTCTTCCTAGTTTATGCCTTCTTTTCATGAGAAGCCTTGTGCTACGAATATTCCTTTGTATCCCACGATGTTTCCATCTACTACATGATGGAACTAGAAACTTTCCTTCACGTATCGACACTGCATCCTAGAATCATTCTTCTTGGACTGGTCTTCTTCATAGCTTGAAGGTTCTGCATCAATGATGTCATTGTATTCATCATATTATTCTTCATCTTGAACTGTTGTCACTTGATCTTCGGAACAAGTCTCATCCTTCTTTGCTTGTAGGCGATTATGAATGCGATCTTTCCTACAAGTCAAATGCATTTGTATGGCTAGAAACATTTCATAAGGAATATTCATACTGGAAAATTCTTATGCATAAGTATATGATCATGCAACTACTTTATCCAATACAACATTCATCCATATCTCACAGAAAATTTTCTAGATGCCTTCCATCTCTACCAGGACAACATTGAGATTGTGCACTAATCCAATATGTCAGCAAAGAGGTTTCATTCTAGATAAGTAGCAATGGAGAGTTGTATAGCACCATGAGCTACTTACCCATCACATGCTTATTAGTAGTATACTGTCATTAATGCAAACATTCTATCATGCACAATACATTAACTGAATATAAACAAATTCATAACAAAACAATATCATGAAATGACAATTGAATACTTATCTTTATTTGTTTCGTGGGTAGACTCCTTCTTGAGCCTTCAACTT